>JARSSU010033234.1:0-21725 GCA_029619165.1 Eurosta solidaginis
TTGAAGAAGATTCAATTTTAAATGAAAAAAGTTTTCATTGGTTTTCATTTGATTTGAAAAATTTTCATTTAATTGGTAAAAGTTTCATTTGACCTAAAAATGCTTGCGGATAATTTGAGTTCAAATGTAAACATTTCATAATGTTCCCATTATTTGCACATTTGATTTTAAACAACAACAAGAACAGAAAAGAAACGCACCGTAAATCCTTTGTAGCCCTTCAATAGCTTTCTTCAACTTGAGTAGGTTTAGTGTTCAAACATAAAGAAATCGGCTAATCGTGTGGTGTGTCTCCATTACTTACTTACTTAATTGGCGCTTAACCGTTTAAGCGGTTATGGGCCGTCCTCTCTCTACCAACTGGCGCCAGTTGGACACACCAAGGGAGTTTAAATCGTTTCCCACCTGGTCCTTCCAGCGGAGTGGGGGCGCCGCCCTCTACCGGTGCTTCCATAGGAGGGTTCCGATAGAAACACTTTATTGGCCAGTTCCAGAATATAAAACATCTACCAGTTTTAAATCCCCTCAACAGCAAACTTGCTGTATATTTACAATTACTACATATTGCAACAACATGTTGCTAGAGTTAATATGCTGCCCTGTACCAGCTCCACAGCGCAACATGCTCATTATGAAGTTCCTTATATGCCTAATTCATTACTCTGAATCTTTTTCATTTAAACGCTCATTCTCATTATTAGCCATCAACACTCTCTTTTGCTCTCACTCTCTTTAGTTTCGTACTCTCCTGTTGAAATGTGTATATAAGAAAACACGTTTCTTTATTCCTTTCATATCTCATTAACAACAACAAAAGCAAAACATGTCACATAAAAATGTATACGTATGTATGTAGTGTATACAATGTTCGTGAATTGTTGTTGTACAGCCTGCGCGTTGCTGCCGCAATTGTACACAGATTTCAGCCACTGATAGCGCAACAAAACAGCGTAGAAACTAGCAGCCACTAACTTTTATGCTGCCACATTTTGTTGCACGAAATTTAGAAGATGGCGCAAATAGTTATGCTTAAGATACATACGTACAAATAAAAGTATGCAACAATTGCTGTTTTTTCTATGCAATTCAATGTGCATGCATCATACAACATGCCACACAATTATAGTTCAGAAATTGTACATAACAAAAATATTTTGTAACTAATTTTAAGGTTATACTTGAAAGCAACATGAGGACCCCCTAGTCAGCTGCTCGAAATGTGATAAGAAAGCTTTGGAAGGTTGTCAAATCGAATTTTGTAAATATTGTGACGAATACTAAAAACAGTAAGGGGTACTATCATCTCTAAGCCGATACTAAGCAGTGACTTGTATGCACATCAACAAATCAATCATTATGTCTACCCATATGTCCATACGAGCAGCGGAGAAGAGACGCACAAACACATGCATATACATATCTTATCTGAGATGCTCACAAAAGAAGGCAATAATTTGTGTAGGTATTACTCACATATACACGCGCATATGAGAAGCTATAACGTAGTTATAGCTGGTAATTTTATTGCTGATAACTAAGTAGTAAATTCTAGAATACAAAAGCCTGGAAATATGCAACGAGGAAACCAGACAGTATAAAAGGCAGCAACAGTAGAGGCACGACAATCAGTTTGATTTAAGCACGCTATCTGGCGAGCAATATAAGTGTTATTTTGAAAGTAGTCTAATAAAGGCCATTTTGCATTTTCGAATATTGGAGTTATTTATTCAACAGTTTAGTGATTCGAACGTTAGCAGAAGGTTGCAAATAAGAGGAAATCCAGCAAATTCGTTACAATATTATTTCAGTATAGTCCCTGAATCTAAGGAAAAGTGTAATCACGCACAATTCGATAGACACTATTATTCCTATCATTTCTGCGGTGCCCCCCATAAATTCAGAAAGCAAAAATTCAGAAACACATTTTTTTCAGAAAACATTAGTCAGAACCCTTTTTTCAGAAAGACAAAATTCAGAGGTCAAAACTCAGAAGTCTAATTTCAGAAGTAAATTTCAGAAGTGAAAATTCTAGGAAATTCGAATTCAATTTCAGAAGGCAAAAGTTCAGAAGTCAAAATTCAGAAAGTAATCAGACGACAGAAAAAACATAAAATTTTTCGCAAAATTCAAAAAGCGTTTTTTTTATTTGGAAGGAATTATGTATAGATAAGAAAAAGTAGTACAATCTAAAATTTTGAATTGTGTGTGCAATAATTAATTCATTTCGCGCTGGTTCGAATCGATGCTTAAGGCCTAACAATAATTATTTTATCATTATTATTGTTACGATACATTTTTTCTTAATTGAATAAAATTAGAATAGAAGAAAGAAAAAAATTTAGACAGCTGCCAAAGCTCGTTGTATAGATCCATTTCGGGAACTGCTAAATTCCTTCATCGGCAACGTTTTGGGCGCCGCTGCTATAACCATTCAGCTATTACAGCGGTTGTTTGTTTGTCTTCATTATTTCTACTTCTATTCTGGTTCTTGCAATTGATATTCACAGATTCTGCGACATTTGTTACAGAATGGATGTGAAAATTGGACTTGTTTCATGGCAATGATTGCGCAAAACTTTGCTGTCTGATTACTTTCAGAATTTTGACTTCTGAATTTTGACTTCTGAATTTTGACTTCTGAAATTTTACTTCAGAAATTTGACTTCAGAATTTTGACTTCTGAAATATGATTTCTGAAGATTTGTTTCTGAGTTTTGACTTCTGAATTTGGCTTTCTGAAAAAAGGGTTCTGACTAATGTTTTCTGAAAAAATGTGTTTCTGAATTTTTGTTTTCTGAATTTATGGGGGGAAACCCATTTCTGCCGTTTTCCTACTCAGAAGGTCGCACTGTTAACCCCATTAACCTTTTGAGAAACGATAAGCAAGACGAGTCGACCAGAAGGTTTGAGAGGTCAAAGCAATCGCATCCGTAGCGGTCGGGTTAATATCAGAAATGCTAGTACCGGATGGTACGGACTGCATATGCACAAAAAGCATCTAGGAGTGTTTTTGCCATTAAAACTATGTTATCGGTTTCATTCTATCTATATGCGTCACGAGATCAGCCGAATCCGAAATGACATTAAAAACTTCCCCCTCGACACCAGCGGGGTTAAGAGGCTTAGTTTATTTCTGCGTTAGACATGCCTGTCGCTAGCGACGACTACAATCCCCTAAAGCGAAGGTTCAAGGGGTAAAAAAGGTAGTCGGGTTAGTACCAAAAGGAGCTGGAAACCGAGGCGTACAGGATTCATATCCAAAAAAGGACTGCCCACTTCTGCAACACTACCCGTACCTTTGGGGAGTGTTCTTCCGGCTACAACAACAACGGCCACAACTTTAACATCACGTTACAGCCATTTCCCCTCAGGAAAATCAATTCACTTGGTCTCGTGCCGTGACTGGGCTGACGACTTCAATTAAGGAGATAGCTTGACCAGAAAGAAAGCTACAGAAAGGCCTATACGACATGAAGCCATCTTAGGCAATAGCGTCCCACACAGTGAAATAAGATTTCACTAGTGAAGAAGTGCTTCGTAACAAACAGAATTGTACTCAAACCACAAGCAAACGTAATGCACGGAGTGGATGATGAAAGCCAATGTAACACAAAGCTGTAATAAAGCTATCTCTATTAAAGCCAGACGAAAAGGCTGACTGCAACTGAAGAGTAGGCATATTCACCCTATGAAGCCAAAAACGATTGTTGGTTTTGTGGGAATGCCTGCCTTGGATGTGCTGCTGTGAAGAAATACCGGGAACCAGCATTAAAACACCCCATATCGGAGCTGCAATCTCCCAAGAGTGCTAGAAAAGTAAACGCATCTATTGGGGGCTTTCGCAGCAGACTGCTTAAGTATTTGATATTCCTTTGAATACTCTTTCTTCAAAAGCCTTTCCCAACTGAATTATATCTTAAAGAGAGATCAATTAAACTCACCTGGTTTCAACAGTCATGCCTTATTTTCCCTGGCGCCGACGTGGTGTGATGGTAGCGTGCTCCGCCATCCACACCGAATATCCTGGTTTCACGCCGCGGGAACAGCAACATCAAAATTTTAGAAACACGTTTTTCAATTATAAGAAAATTTTTCTAAGCGGGTCGCCCGCTCGGCAGTGTTGGGCAAGCACTCAGTGTATTTCTGCCATTAAAAGCTCTCAGTGAAAACCCATCTGCCTTGCAGATGCCGTTACGGAGTCGGCAAAAAACAAGCATGTCCTGTCCCGCAAATTTGTAGGAAAATTAAGGACGCTTGACGCAAATTGTAAGAGAAGCTCGGCCAAAAATCTCTGCGGAGGTTATCGCGCCTTACATTTTATATATTTGAAATTATTACTCCGGTTACCTTTAGTGGAGACGCGCCACAGCATTCGACGATCCTACACAAGCTAGGATATGTTAGCTTGAGAGGGAGTACATGTGAACTTTCGCGCACCTCCATTGGGAGACATTGTTGTCCATTGTGAATGGCCGCAACGAGTGCGAGGGAGGCCCCTTCGTCCAACCACCTTGTTTCCTAGCTAGTTTTCAACAAACCACTTGCTTTGGATAGAAGGATCCACCTTTCATACCTTTCGTCTCGTCAGCAGAGAAAGGAATGAATCAACTACTCTTCCACCTCGTCTTGGCAATTTCTGCACAATTGTGCATATGCAATGACTTGTGATAGCACCCGTACGTTCTCGCACTGCAAATGATGTTTACCTTAAGAATGAAGTTCGTTCTTTTTCGTTAAAAACATGTTTTATAAGCACCTTCGAGACTTCTCGAGCATCACGGTTTGGTCCACAGCAAGCTCCTTTCTCTAATAGTATTTACCTCCATTTTCCATAGGAAGTGGTCATAAGGAGTGTTCTTTCTACTCCTTCGTATCCGCTTCGGAGTATTTTCGTGGTAGCTTATCAGCGAATTTATTCCCTTTAATAAAGCTGCTACAAAGGAAGATAATGGATGCCAGCGAGGCTCATCGCCTACCACTTTATAAAGTTGGATTCTAATACCTACGAGGCTGGCTGTCAACAAACATACCAATGTAACGTATCTGACGCCGTATAAAAACACTGCAGGAGGTCGGACGTTAGATCAGTTTTTACCGCGTTTAGTCTTTCCCGGATATTGGTAGACACTTATCTAGTCACACAATCCTTGAGTAACCAGCCTTCAGTAACTTAATTGATAATATAGAAATCAACCGGCCGACAAATTTTGGACTTTAAACTGTCTGACTTTGCCCCTGACTATCTTCAGTTATACTAACTCACAGACCGTCTAGGCCGGAGGCTTGTAACTGAGATTTCGAAGTTCAAGTTGCAAAACATGAGTCTTTTAATATGACTACATTCCCTACGGTGCTCAACCAGCATTCAAGATCTCGTATCGAGCTATCGAAAGTACTGCTTCGTTGCGATGGAAAGATACAAAATATTTGCTCTAAACTCAAACTGTGATATAAATGAATATCAACTTCAGCTACGATGCCCATTTCTCATGGGTCTTTTACCAATGTTCTAAGTCGCATGTTGTGGGCATTAGAAATTCATACAAGCTAGTGTATTAAAACAACAATCCACAGCGACAATAGCTTCTGCTGCAGTTGCTCTAGCAATGGTTCGAGCGGTGGCGAGAGTGACGCTGTTTTCTTGGCGACAAACGTTGCGGCTGGCTGACAGCCAACAGACGGTGTCAAAGTGCTTGTCCGCGGAAACAGTGTCGCTGTACTACAAGTATGTATTTATGTAGGTACTACTTTTACTATTGATAGGTATTAATGGTGTTGTTGTTTTTGCTAGTTTGTTTTTTATGGATTATTGAGAATAGAGCTTTTTTGCTCTTTTGCTACAAGACGGTGGGGCGAAGCAAAACCTCGTGGAAACACAGAACATCTTTTTGTTATGACGCAAATTTTTGATTTATGTTCTCTCGACGCGTGCGAGGAAATGTAGCTCTTGAGAAGTTTTATGTGTTGGTTAATTCGTTTTGTAGTTTTAGTCCTTGCGTCCATAGTTTCGCTGTGGATAAATCTTAGTTTGCAACGACTGAGATTAACCAAGTTATTTTGCCGATCTGATATTCCAACAGTTTTGTGTCTCTGTCTTTGTCTGTTGTCGTAAGGTTAGCTGTTGGCCTAATTGTTCTTCAACATTGCAAACTAAGGAGACGACTCTTTGTAGAGAACGCCTTGGGATGCCTATCAAAATTGCTCAGCTAAGCGCCGCATTCGTTGTTGATCATCTCGATGGCTCTGAATAGAGATTGCCGTGCATCCTCCGATTGTAACGCGAAAAAGTCTCATAAGATACTCAGCGTAAAAATTTCTTCTTTCGAATGCTTTAGAGCATTGCCTCCTTTTTTTGCGTTCACGTCATCATACTTCCGTGGACTGTTAATGATCAGCGTGCGAATATGATCAGTGAGCGTTATGAATTCTTCGGATGAAGGATCTGTCAATAATAGCTCCACACATTGCTTACTGGTTTTCTCTCTGATTTTGTAGGCCACGGAAGTACTACAGCTCATTTCCTCCTATCAGATAATATATAATATGCTCCACAAAGACCGGGTGGAAGCAATTTTTTCTGAAACTCATACACCTCCCATCGTGCATGGGGTCCTATAGTGTGTGGATGGCTTGAGGGTATATCTCATCTTCAGCAAATTAAAGTTCTGGCTGTGAGCTTCTTTCTGTGGTAGATAAGGAGTCTCCCGAAGTAGTCTGGCGCATTTGATCGATGTTGGTCGTCCTTAAAATAGCACCATTAATGAACTAGCCCGACGACGACACCTTCTAGGTCCGCCGTGAACTGGAAACTCCTTGAATCCCTTCTGATAACTCGATCTTAGTACTTGTATATGGTGGAATGCTGGCTGAATCAAATATCTAACAAATCACAATTATCGAAGGCGATGCCCATCCGATAATTGTATTTACAGGTGGGTGCAAGAGCTACGGTCGTCCAGATATTAAGTCTGTAAGCAGACGCGCTCCAATAGTTATTATCCTGGATCGCGATTTCCAAAGACCACTTCACAGGTTGCGCCACATTAAAGTCACTGAATACCATACAAATTCTTCATTCAACAGTTCCAACTAGATCACGGCCAATTTGGCTGAGTAAGATTATATCATATTCTGCTCTCGAGCAAGCATAAAAGTTCCATTGAAAACCTAAAAACCTACTGGCTAAAAACAGCCTGTCCTACGTGCTTCCAGTTTTTCGGCTCTTTCTAACAGACACCTGTCATCCCATAGACCTTCAAATCTCTTCCCACATCCCTAACCTACGAAAAGTAGCCAGTGTTCTTTAGAACAACAGAAGAACATTCGCCATCGCACAAACCATTTCTGGGCACTGGCTTTTAGTCTTTTAAATCATTAAGTCAGGTTCGCACTGCTTTAGAATATGCTCCGAAGCCGGGCCGGTGATTTTCACTCAGAGAGCAGTAGTGAAAGGCGCATAGAACACACACTATTACCCAACTCGCTTAAAACTGGATATTGTAATTTGAGTAAAAACACAAGCGCTCTTTAGTGTACTTTTTCTCATTGGGGTAGCACTATTAGCAAAGGTCACTAGTGTTGACCCCAACAACAAACTCAGCAACTAAACGCCTAAGGAACACATACATTGACACTTTTTAATC
Organism: Eurosta solidaginis; assembly: GCA_029619165.1. Classification (NCBI taxonomy): domain Eukaryota; kingdom Metazoa; phylum Arthropoda; class Insecta; order Diptera; family Tephritidae; genus Eurosta; species Eurosta solidaginis. The sequence continues at coordinate 7,644 of JARSSU010033234.1, forward strand.
ATTGCAGTTTGCTGTTCATCGATTTGGTTGCTGCTGCATTGAAGATGCACCAAAAGGCTCGTCGAACAACAACAAAAAACACACAAAATCTAGCGCGCATGATAAAAAAAACATGTCCCCGCAACATTGCAACCAAATCAACGCTAAGAACAATAGTGACGCGCTATAAGCTTTGAGGCACGGCGTTAGCGTAACAGCGACAACAAACACTTTGAAGAGCACCTCTCCACGTTAGCGTAAAAAACATTGGCGTGGCAGCGCCGCTGTTGAAGCTGGCATGCGCAACAAAAATAACAACAGCAAAGTGGATGCAAAAGCTGCGGCAAGAAGCTGTCTTTTAGAATCAGCGCGACACAGCGCAGCGTAGCCGCTATAGCAAAGCTTAATCGCGCACAAAAAGCTGCAACTTACCCAAGCGCAGCGCGCCCTACAGCAGCGGCAACAGCATCAGCTCAGCATTCACCTTCCAATCGTCTAAACGTTCCATGGTTACACCGTACGCGCAATCACGCCAATCTGACTTTAAGCGCTGCCCACCGTTTGTCATTCACTGTCGCTCACGCTTGCCGCAGCATTTTAGAGGCAGTGCAGTGGCATTACCAACTTGTTTTGTGGTATGGCGCGCTCACTCTCGCTTTAGCTCGTTGACTCGTTTTGCTCGCCATTCGCCACATTTCATTTCAATTCGCTCAAATTTTTTGCTGTTGCCGCGCAGCAACTGTGCGCTTATTGCACCTCACGTAGTAGTACCCTCTCATCTTGGCGCGCTGCTGCTTGACTATGGCTGCGTCCTCATGCCTGCCCGCCTACATACATATTTACCATCTCGACAGCATTTCAGTTTGGCCGAGTTGTGTCTGACTTTTTGCGTGTTTGCCATTTTTGTATCTTCTTCTTCTTTGTCATCATCGTCTCGTGTGTCCATCGCACGCGCATACACAAGTTGCAAGTTGTAGTGTCGTTGCCACTGTCACCGCTGCCGCCGCCATAGACGTGTTTATATTTTTTATTTGTCTTGTGCTTCGTATGTACGTTTTTGAAAACCTGAAAATCTGAAATATTTTCGCTTTCGTTACGTCGCGTCGGCTGAACGTCGCGTTACGGTTTGTGTTTGTGGTGTATTTTAGCCGTCGCCAATGGGAATTCCTAAAGGAGATTTTGAAAATTCCGAAAATTACTGAAATGCATACAAATGCGAATATGGAAAATTTCGTTTTAAAATTTTGTGCGAATTTGTGTGTGACTTGGGAGATTTGTGCTTAGTCAACATTGTCGGCAAAATTTTTCGTGTAAAAAATTTACAATTGAATATAAATTTGTTTAGTGACTGATTAATTGCAATAAATGGTGGGAATTTTTAAATGAATGCGTTAAAGTTGATTACGCTGAACAAGTTGTGTTTAAAAGAAAAGCAAGCTTTTGGCTTCCATTTCGTGTCGGTGAAAATTTTGATTTGGTAATTGACTTGAAATTCTTACAAATAAAAAATAACAGATAAAAATACATCTAAATAATTTGTAAGTTCTTCAAAATAAGAAAAAACAAGCTTGTCTCAAAATATAACTATTTTTTTTACACGATAAGTATGTTTTAAGCTGGCTGAGGTCCGTGGTTCATAAATGAAAACGAAGCTTCTATTATTATATATCCATATATATTCAATTACACACAGTAATCGTCTTCAGAGGAACTAGAAACAAACATAAAAACACATAAAATAATATAATATAAATACAAAAAAAATTATTTTTGAAGAAGTTGTACTTTTTCTGTCCGCGGAAAACATTTCAGTGCATACAAAATTATTGACTAAAATTTTAATATTTCATAAATTATTTAAAATTTTCATAAAAAAAAAAATAGAATATGTAAAAACGCAAAATTTGATATAAAAAAAAATCAAAAAAAAAAAAACTAGTACAAAGAGCTCAAATACTGAGGTTTCAACGTAAAGCAGGGCTGCAAAACAATATCAGCAAAAATTAAAGAAAAAGTAAATATTGTAACAAAAAAAATCCTAAAAAAAAAATTTCGGCAAACATTTCGCAAAAAAAAAATGTGTTCAGGATGAATCGTAACAAAAGGGCAACGCCTCTGGACATCTTAGATATTGTACTACGGTCTTACACCACGAATGTCGAAAATCCCACCCATAACTAATGTACGTGAATTAAAACACGCGAGCTCAAAACTTCGAGAGCCATTCGCTTAAGAATTGTAAGAAACTATATAAGACACGCTTATTGTTTTTTCTTAATTCATTGTTTGGGGGCAAACCATTGCAGGGAAAAACAGCGTTTCCTCTATGGAAAACTAAAGTTTTTAAGGGTATTAAACATTTTTCGTCTCTATATCTACTTCGTAATCTTTGAGCTGATCTTTTTGCCATTAATATGTACATATGCTGGAAACGATTTTGTAGCTTCGTTTTTTTAAAGGCTATCCCTATTTGTAAGGAAAATTCAGTACAAACATTTTCGAATTTTTGGTTTAATTTTTTTCATTCGGCCCATAAAAAAGTTCTGGACGAATAGCCACTTCTTTTTTCCAACGCTAAGAATTTGTTTGATAATTCTTTATATTATTATTAAAATGAATTGTTTCGTTAATCGCGAAAAACTGAATTTTTCGGCTACTGATAAAATCACTTTTTGTTATATGCAGCCCTGGGTAATCCCAGCCGAATTATGCAAAAATCGGAGCATTCATCCGACGAAGGGAATATTTATTTGAAGAATTTGTATCGAGACACAATGGTTGCTAGGTAAAAGCTTTACACCCAGTAAATAAGAAGCTCAAAATGTAGTGTTCCTCTATGCGGTTACGCGTTTCGATGCTTTCGCCATCTTCTTCAGGAGTCTATTGCTTTTATTTCAATAATATATTTAGTTATTGCAACAAAATGTATTTCTCGGTTACTGATTACAAATCAATTTTTTTTGTGCAGCCTTGGATACTCCTAGGTCTCAATTATGCACAAATAGGAATATGGGGGCCACGTAGTAAAATGTTTATTCAAAATTTTTATCTTAACACAAAAACTTGGGCTGGAGTTTACTTTAACGGTCAGTAATAAAAAGCAAAAAATTTTATTTTCCGACGCGTTTCGATGCTTTCGCGTTTTCCTCAAGGAGTCTTCTTAATTGAAAACAGGTATTTAGTTAAAGCAAAAAACTAAACTATCGGTACTGATAAAATCAATTTTTGTATGCAGCCTTGGGTTACGCTTAGAGTCGAATGCACAAATAGGAATATGTGGTCCACGAAGAGGAAACATCCATTTGAACATTTTTATTGGTACACGGGTTGGACCTGGGTTCGAACTTAATACCCAATAAACAAGAAGGCAAAATTTAAGCTTTCTCTATCCTTCTAGGCGTTTCGAGGCTTTAGCGTCTTCTTCAGGGAGTCTTGTGTTTTACTTGAATTTGTTGAATTATTTTTATTTAGCTGTCGATTTAACATTTTTTAAAAGTGCAAGATTCATGGTTCAAAAGACTTCGCAGTTAAAAAAAACATGTGTACAGGGGTATAGAAGTAAAACTTCGAAATCATAATGAATCAGGTGATATAAATCAGGAAAAATAATGAAACATAACAATAAACTCATAAAAAATCAATTTTTTGAGGCAACAAAGGGTAAACAAGAGCTAGAATTATATTGAAACTATTTCAGTCCTCCCTTCTCTCACTTTATTATAATTGTTTCGATTTATATTTCTAATGCTAAATATTATGTAGCAGTTTTAAATATAAAATTGTTTTTAAAATAATACATTATAAGACCATTTAAATAAGTCCTAATCCATTAGTCTGAAAGTTTATGATAAAAAGCGCAAAAAACTACAAAATGATGAGCCAGCTCAAAAACCCAACTCGAAAACTAGTGATTCAGTTCAAAAAATATAAGCAAAAAATAAAAAATATTTGCGCTAAAACCAAAAGCAATACAAAAATAACATCTTAAAACGTGTTACAGTTCGTCAAACAAATAATGCTTTCAAAACATATAACACGAAACAAAGTAGAAACAAGTAAAACTACAACAGTTGTTAACAATAACTCAATGTTCTATATGAATGAAATCAAACAAAACGTGTTAAATAAACAAGTGCATTGATATTTCAACAAAAACATGAGAGGATTGTATGCCAATTGAAACAAATACATATATTGAATTCGAACATATACAAAACCTAAATAAAACGCTCTTCTTTGAACATATAGAAAGAAGGTTTGGTAAAAAACATATTAAAAAAAATTATCTACATTATATATTTATTATATTTAAAAAATATAAAATGCACTCTCACGGTTTATGAAAGCCGCGCATCGAGAAGCCATTAGAAATAAAAAAGAAAAATTCAAATCATGAACCATCTTTAGCAATTTAAGGATTTCCGGAGTTTGTTTAGAGTCATTTTTTCACAAAAAACTATAGCCAACAACAACTGCATAGCTTTCCCTACTCACTAACAAACAAAGTGTGTTGCATTTCGGCCTGATGTGGATTTGGTCGAGAGTGTTTTTAAACAGGAGTGTTTTTAAACAAATCGATCATCGCAGGAGAGCTCAAATCCACTTTAGAGAGAAAAGGTTTTGAAGAGATTTACAAGGTATAATCGAAACAGACGTCGCCTTGGGCGCCCTGATGTCAGGTTAGGTTGAACTGGCCGGTCAATAAAGACACTCACATAGACTGAAAGTGTCCATAGTGTTACCAAAATTTGTTTGACGACCAACGGAAGAACCACCATAATAACTCCGTCTTCTTGGTAAATACTAGAAGTTTTCCGACCCGCCCTGATGTTGGTTGAATCAATGTTATACGTTTTCACACAGAATCTTAATCGAATCACAATTCTATTTAATGAAATAATTAAGTTTCCCTTTTCATACAGGGCCTTTCGCTTCATTAAGCGAACATCTGTCAACAGCCCAACTACCCATAGATGTTGCACCTAACCAAATATGTGCCTATTTCGAAAAAGCCATATTACCATATTGCAGCAAATGCAGCGTAAAAAAATTTTGAATTTTTTCGTGTTTTCTATTTTCGTAAATTGTTGAAAATAATTTATTTTTGATTGTTGTTGTTGTTGTAGCGATTTTGATTGTCATTTGTTTTATGGACAATTAAATTCGAAGCACCAAGCCAAAACCGCCTGATTTTTCACTCTATTAGGCATTCAATAAAGCAATATGAGATAATTAAGAACTTGTAATTTGTATGGAAGATTGAGTCCAATTAGGGTTTTAATGTAGTGAACTTGACTACATTATTTCATTAAGCCTCTGTGTGAAATTGGCATTACCCAAATTATTTAATAAATTAAATTTTAATTGTTCTGCTATTTCTTTTTCAACATAAGACATTCATTAGTAAACCTTAATCAATTTCATTACCGCTTTCAGTCAAAGACACTTTAAAAATCTTCATAAATTTTTTAAAAAATTATACTTATTACTCACAGAAAGTTCTCGAGTACGTAGTTTTGTAATGCCATTTAGTTAAGTAAAACCTTTGAGGTTCTCGAAATTTGCATTGATTTTTCACAATTTTTTCCTAGGAAGATTTTCTTCAACAAAAAGCGTGCGCAGTTTTATTTCTACATGGTAAAAAATCAAGTTGTGCTTTGTAAGACTAAAGTTAATCTGATATAAACTGCATGCTTGAAAAGTTTCTTAAAGATTTTTGTATAATATTCCAAATTTTGCCGTAAGATTTTTTAAATTAACTTGAATTTCCGAATTTTTAAAATTTTATTTTGGAAATTTGGGTGGTATAGAAAGAAGACAGTAAAAAACAACTAATATAAATGGGGAAAGTAAAGCAAATTTCTTTGGTGGAAACTCACCACAATATCGATTCTATTTTCCAAACTAATTTTTATATAAAATATGCCTTATATATCACATTTTGGAATATAAAGTTTTAACTGTTACATAGATCGATTTCGCTACCGATATCCTGCTGATTTTGAAGCTTGAATCTCGTGAACTGAAGGGGTCTCGCTTAAACTAATTTTTTGTTTAGTGTGTCACTGATTTGCTTACATTTGTTACACTCATAAAAATCATTTTCTAAGCGTTTCGATGTGTTCACGTCTTCTTCAGGGAGTCATGATAATTTGTTTGAAAAGCGGACTATTACGTTAATGCTTATGACACTTTCTTTATTTTTTTTCTCTGTGATTTAAAAGTGCTTCACTGGGAACGAGGGGCTTATAAAAAGTAACTTTAGAATTAATTTACATATGTATCTAGTTCATGGTCAATTTCACGCCATAAAACGATAGTATAAAACGAAATGGTGAACATTATACGTTAGACAAAAGCGAGAAATGAAAGTCTGGAAAATATTTTTTCATGCTTTTGCACTTTATATGAGATGTCATATTCTTGTTTCTGAAATAAAATCACTCAAAGATTTCATAATCAGTTAGTATTTTGGTGCCATCCTAGTCAGCCGCCGATACGCTTTTCTGAAAAAATAGTGCTTTTGCTATTACGTCAACATTTTTGGGAGGCCAAAGAAACACAAAATTGCTTAGTCTTTTACCAATGTTTCGGTCGATTTTCGTGGCGTTAACGGATCAAATGTGTCACGCCTAGTTGAGCCCAACTTAAAAATAGTTTTTCGTTAATTCTCTAGTCATTCATGATCATTGCGTTTTGAACTTCTTGTAGCGAGTCACTCTCTTACCTTTACCCAACATTAATTTGAAACACCAATGGAACCCAAGTCACGCACTGTCTACTTTTTCCCACATGACACCAGCCATCTCTTCAATTGTAATGTGGAAACGCACTCTAACAACCCTCTCATTATGGTTGAAACATTTAAGTTCTGGACTCCTGTTAGAGGTCATTGATGACATTTGTGATTGGTAGCCACCTCTTGTATGGGCGAGCATTGTTACTACAACAACAAAAACTGTCTGTTTTTCACAACTCTTTGTTGCACTCCCTTTTCAATTGTAAAAGTCGAAGCGTCTACTCTTTCTCATGCATTATTGCTTAAAAATATGCAACGCAAGATATTTAAAAATAGTGTTAACTACTTTAAGGCGCATATTGTTTGTCGTTTAGTCACAGTGAACTTTTTGGTAATTGCTTTAGCGGGCCTTATATGCGATTATCTGCAGAGTATTTTAACCCTCAATGGAGCTCTCAATTTTATATTAGTCCGAGTAAAAAAGAGCGATCAAACTCATTTCTGCATAAAAGCTGTTAGATAGGGTCTTTGTATATATAACTGCTTAAGACTTCACTATAGAAACATTTACCGAATAGATATTCAGACATGATTTCGTCAGCTATTTCATTAGCCCGGTTTTTAGTAGTTGGTTAAGCTAAGCTTAAACTAAGTTTGCTTAAACTCTAGTCAATTTAAACTCCACTTAAACTACTGAGAAGCTTTTCAGCCACAGTTTAAGCAGCCTGGTAGGTGTTTTTGTACGGCAACATGTTTTTTTATCTAGATAATTTGTAGATACGACAACAGCTGGATTTTGTTTATCCACAAAACTTTAAAAGATATTTCTCCAGCGAATGTATATCTAGTTCCGGAGTGATATCCAACATCATTATCTTGTTAGTCTTAAACAGATAGTTCTCAAGTTGATATTCAACTTCATCTCCATCACTATCCCCCTTTGAGAAATCTCCAACGTCATTAGCATTTTCAAATTATTATCCAACATTTGAGAAATTTTGAGAAATGCACAGTTCTCAATGAATATTCACACGTTTCTCCACTTGATATCATACATTGGCATGAGCTCTAATGGTACTCAAACCGAAATGCTTGTTGGGTATATCGACGCCATTTCGAAACGAAGCAAATCACCGATAGATAACTAGAGTTTATCCTGCCAGATGGGCTGCTTAAGCTCAGCTTAAAATTCTGTTAAAGTAGACTGGAAACTGCAGAATAAGTTTAAGCGTAGTTTAACTGACAAACTGAGTTGAACTTGTATTGAAACCGAGCCTTAAGAATGCAAGAAAGTTTAAATGGTGGTGATATACTTTAAGGCGCCTATGACTGTTTCTTTAAATTGTACGTTTTTATCGACGAGTATCGCTAGCAATATTTCTAACAAATAATTATATATAAGAAATATTTTAATACAGCGATAGATAACTTTGTTCAGACTCAAAAAAGCAAAACTTTAGAATATAAAAATTTTTTTAGTTCTATAAAAATATACTCAAGTAAACATATTTTAGCTGTATACAAAGAAAACTCATATTTAGAGCAGGAAGACAATTACATAACAACAAATATAAAAAACAAAAAATCACAACAACAAAAGCAAATAGAAAATTGTGAGACTTTTAATAATCTTGTAGCATTGACAAATATGACAACAACAAACACGCTTAACATATACGAAATACCTGGCACATGCAACAGCAAATAGTCAACGGTCAGCACAGCGAATCAACAACTTAACACTTGATTTATTTGATTTTGACATGAGTGTGTGCATTAGTATGTATGCGTGTGTGTGTATGGCTGCGTGTTGTTTCTTGTTATCAGGCAACACCGAATCATCATTACTACTGACAAAACCAAGTATGCATTTAGCTCTGGTTAGCTAGTTAACAATAGGTGTAATAATAAAATTGTTGCTGTGTTTGTTATTGTTGTTGTCATAGATTAAAGTACTGTAGTGTGTTATTGCGTAGGCATTATTATTATCATATGCATTTTGCAGTACATAGCCACAAATTAAATTCATGCAATCAAATGCAAGCAAGCAAATCTAACAATATTTTAGTACAATTTTATGTTTGTGTTATTTTTGTGCATAGTAAAATATGTGATTTGTTAGCAATTTATTGTTGTCTTCACCACTACTGTATAGCACTTGTTAGTGTTAAAAGTGATGCCTAATACCGACCAACCAAACGACAAGCAACCGTCAACAAACGTAACAACTGCAATTTGCGCAGCAATTTATTGTTCTTGTGTCTATAACCTTTCACGAACATGAAATGGTATATTAACTTTGGTCCGATGTTTGTAACGTTGAGAAATATAGAAGATAGACTCACCATTAAGTATACCGAATTGATCAGGGCGACGAACCTGAGTTGATATAGCCATGTCCGTCTGTCCGTCCGTCCGTCGTCTGTCTGTTTGAACGCAAACTAGTCCTCAAATTTTGAGATATCTCAATGAAATTTGGCACAAGATGTATTTTTGTATTATATTAGACATTTGTCGGATTCCGGTAGGATCGGACCACTATAACATATATCTCCCATACAACCGATCGTTCAGATAAGACGATTTTGGTCATTCCTGCCGCAATTTAGAAAGTATAAACGTGAAACTCGGTGATATATATTCTAATATATCATAGAAGATATCCTGAAAAAATCACTTTGATCGGAGCTATATATAGTATATATCCCATACAACCGATCGTTCAGATAGAACGATTTTTGGCAATTTCTCCCTTAGTTTCCAATATAAAACGTGTAAACTTGGTGATATTTATTCTAATATATCATAGAGATTTCATGAAAAAATCATTTCGATCGGAGCTATATATAATATATATCCCATACAACCGATCGTTCAGATAGAAAGATTTTTAGCCATTTCTCCCTTAATTTCCAATATAAAAACGTTAAACTTGGTGATATGTATTCTAATATATTGTAACGAATTTGCTTGCAAATCCTCTTATTTGCCTTCTGCTAAGTTGAATCACTAAACTGTTGAATAAATAACTCCAATTTGTAATATGCAAAATGGCCTTATTAAAGTACTTCACAATAACACTCAAAACTGTGCAACGAATAGCTTGCTTAATACAAACTGATGATGTTCAAATGAAACTCTACTATTCAAAATAATACTGCTCTTGTTCGCTAGATAGCGTCTCAGTCGAACTGCTTGACAACTCAAATCAAACTGAATTCCAGCGCCTCTACAATTGTCGCCTTTTATATACCTTGATTTCAACCTTCGCATCTTCTAGGCGCTTCCAGATCTACTAGTGCAGCAGCTCTCAAACTTCTCAGCTGTAACTACATTGCACAATTTTATGTTTTTCTCATTGCATACTTACAGGAGTATCTCAGATATGCATGTGTTTGTGATTGACTCTCCGCTGCTCGTATACGTACATGGTACTATGTGTAGACGCATAATTGATTCGTTTGTGTAGTTACATAATGATTGATTATTGATGTGAATTCACGTCACTGCTTAGCATCGGCTTAGAGATACGCAGCACCCCTTATGTTTTGCTAATAGTCGTAACAATATCATAGAAAGATAGATTTCCTGAAAAAATCACTTTGATCGGAGCTATATGTATATAGTATATACCTATCCCATACAACCGATCGTCAGATGAGAAAGATTTTTGGCCATTTCTCCCTTAGTTCCATATAAAACGTGAACTTGGTGATATATATTCTAATATATCATAGAAGATTTCCTGTACAAATCATTTCGATCGGAGCTATATACATATATATATCCATACAACCGATCGTTCAGATAAGGGGTTTTTTGACATTTTTATTTATATTTATCTTAAAAATCGTTTAGGTATGTACATCTGTTCACTATATATTTCTTATCTTATACATCGATTATTTGGAGATTACGAACGGGATAATATTATTGTTCAGCCCCATTCATGAAAGGTCATGAGTCTTCGGCACAGCGAAGACTGTCCCGTCCTTACTGTTTTTTGTTAGCCGTTGCATTTGTTATCAGCATCAAGTGCTCTATTGCATGTATTCATAGTTTTTGTGTCAATTTGCTGTAAATAATTATCTACCATGTCAATTGGAATTATTGATGCTGTCACACTATTCCTACGTGCACAATCAGTAGATGAGTGTATGTGTGTTTGTTTTATAGTTTCAGTAGCTATTTGCAGCTATATAACTGCTACCACTTTTGTACTCCCGCTCAGGCACTAGCTCAGGTTATTCCTTTGTGTTGTCATTTGCACGCTATTGATAGTTTTGTATTTGTCGCTTTGTGACAATAATAAGCTCAGCAATTGTTGTTGTTGTTGTAAACTTTTTGTCATTGCTACTTTATTGCATTTTGCACATGCGTGCGTGTAACATGTACTTACATCGTGACGACATAGATTTATGTATCACTGCAGCGGCTTGCACTATTTTACTCTACAGCAGTGTTGTTGTGTGGCATGCTTTTTTGTGCTGTTGTACTAAATTTTTGTTCATATTTATGACACAAGTGCGTCTCGTAAGCCATTGCTGATTTGTCACTTTGAATTGCCATGGGATGTTGAATGAGCTCGAATATCATAGTTTCTTGGCAAAAGTGTAGCCTACACTCAGGCGTTGTATGTCTCTTTACGTCTAACTACACAATTTTTGTAATTTTTGTGCATATATCTTAAAAATTTGTAAAAGAAAATTATTATTAGTTGTAGCCGGTCATAAATTATTGTAAATATTTTTTGTTATGAAGGCTTTTCTTGACCATTGTTGCTTTTAGGGTATGCATAAAGTGAAAAGCTGCCACTATTACGTCACCCACAACGTTTCGCTTCGTAAGCACTGCTGTTAGCTCCTCACGGGGCGAAACTGCATTTATTTAAATATTTTTTCATTTACCAACGTATTTGACCTGATTATAAAAATAGTTGTTTAAAATTTCCAACAATGTCCAAAAATTAAAACCAACAAAAAACACTAAACGAAATGGACTTACATACATTATAACATATATGTTAAATTTTTCTATTATAAAAACATATCGCTAATACCAATCTGGATATGGTACAATGGTCAACTAAACAACGAATTTAAAGGCATAAACAAATAAGGCCGCGGAAATGCTAATCCGTTGTCTTCTTTTATGTTTACTGTTTTGTTCCTTTTCTCCATTCATTCGTAAGCTCTCTATAGTGTATCGATTTTTGTTCGTTTCTCAAATTTGTCTAATATTTTGACATTTTTCATATCGCTGATGACCGCTTGTTGTGGTGTTGCGATAGCGCTGTGTTGATTTTCTTTTTCCTTATGTCTGCTTCAGCTCATTTAGGCGTACTCCTAGACTTCGCTTAGTCGTGCATATGTATATTTTACGAAGCTTTCGGTTTGCTTTACCTGTGCATGGTATTTCATAGACAATGTTATTTTGTTGGGAAGTGTTGAGAGGGGTTTTGGTTTTGTGAAGAGACTAGATAATGTATTATTCGATGTGTATGCTAAACATATGTTGTTTGTTGTCGGAGTGTAATGTGCTTGTAGAAGTATTCAGTTAATCTAGGTATGTTAACTTAACACTGTATACTGTATGGGTGATCAGTTGTGGTTGCTTGTTGTATTTGTATTAATATTATTTTCAACATTTGACATTTTCTCTCGAATTAGGCTGTCTATAAGTTGTTTTTGGAAGTTATTTGTTTTGTAGAATTTGTTTAATTTTTTCTTATGTTTGCTTCTCAGAAGTTTTGATGGCTAATAGTTTAGGCACTTTGTTGATAAGATTTTTTGCCGGTATTTATTTTTGTATTTGAAGGGTGGGCTGATAGAAAGTTTATCAGGCGGCCAGACAGGTAGGTTTGTGGTGCCAATCTAATGTCAGATGTTCTTATATCCTATGAACCCCTGTGTATCTAAAAAAGGGTATGCTAAAATTTCGTTTCGGGGGGGGTTTCCAAGAGTGAAATTTCATTTAATTGTGGTACTTTTTAGTGTATCTAGGATAGTATCCACAATCATCTCTTTTCACTATCGCGAAGATATCGTCCTGACATATTTAACCAATAATTTTTATCTCGATGTTGTGTAGTGTTTTTTAGTTTAGATAATGGATGTCGTTGAAGTAATCGTCCATGACTATATTGCGATGGTTTGGTTGACAGAGGGTTGCCCTTGGCATTCCATGTTTGGGCATACAGTTTTTCCACCCCAAACGAAGTAGTGTTTTCTTTAGACAGAATTCTAGCAGTTGTTGGAAATTTCTCTCGTATTGTATGTTTGTTTTGTTTTTTTTCTATTTCCCCCCCACCTTTTTTAAATTATTTTTGTAGTAAGAATAGTTTTGGAATGTTCGTAAATAGTGGATACTACATCACGGCTACTATATATCTTCGTCAATTGACTTTAATGGCATTCAGCCGTTCTTTAAACTCGAAGAAATTTTTTAAATGTTTTGCTCATAAGATACTAAACTTTTATAGTACTATTTTCCTACATACCTTAAGACAGGTTGTAGCATGAGCGTTAATTGATGATAACACTTGGCGAAGTGGATATCACTTGTGTTTTTTAGGAAGCCCATAAATTCTTGGGGCAATTGCAGTGGAACATGCTAATATTTTTGTTTTTATTTTGAATTGATTTGTTTGTTTTGTGAGCTCTTCCACTATTTTGTTATTCCTTTTTTTTGGGCTCATTCGTGGGTCACTCCTCATCGTTTTATACGTTACTTCTTTGTCCGCTAGTATTGTGTTCATCTTTGTCATGTAATCCTCTTGTATATGTGCCACTGTTTTATTGCCTTTGTCCTGCGTCGGTTCTCCGATATTTTGTTGTTGGTTTAATAAAAGAGTTTGTGGGGGGGGGGGCTTTATTAAAGGTCGATGAAGGATGAAATTTTTCTTTTTCCATTGTGTCCGGCATTTCGTAAACTGCAATACCCTATTACTTTAATTTGTTACGGCGACATCCTTAGCTTTGTCGTCTTTTTATATTTTGTATTACCCTGTTTCCATTTCACTATGATATTTTATCGGTGTAGAAGTTTGTTTTGTAGTAGGTATTGAGAATTTCCTACCTAGGAAAGTAGCCATCTACCTTCGTCCGGAAATTCAATATTGGTTTTGGTATACAAAAAAGTCGTTGTTTATGTGATACCAATAGCCGGCTATTGTTGGTATTTTAGTCTATTTAATTTTGATTTTTGTGTTTTTCCTTCTCTTTCTTTGTTATCTTTGGCTTAAGAAGTTTTGTTTTTTTCGATAAATTGGAAAAATCTGTATTAGTTACTTGTCCGCTTTAACCTATTTTCCGCATGGTGTATGTTGTTGTTGGGAATGTTTTTATGTCTATATTTGTTTGTGT
>JARSSU010033237.1:0-13497 GCA_029619165.1 Eurosta solidaginis
ATGCTATATACGTAAGCATTTGGTGAAATTTGAAGCTTCTAGCTGTTAAAATGGGGCAGAAATTGCGCAAAGTTTCTATCTGTACAATCGGTTGTATGAGATATATACTATGTATACCACCGATCTCAATTATTTTTTCAGACATCAATATATGCTATACACGTAAGCATTGGTGAAATTTGAAGCTTCTAGCTGTTAAAATGGAGCCGAATCGCAAAAAAAAATATATATATATATACTATATATATATTATACTATATATACCATCATATATTTTATATACTAGCCTTTACCCGCGGCCCCGTCCGCAAGGAGAAATTTAAATATATGGGCTATTCGCCTGCTTATCAAGTTATCTGTTTTAAAATTTTGTTTCTGTGTAATGCATTTTATTTTTGTAATTGAGTAAAAAAAGAACTAAATGAGCTGATAACCTGATAGGACCCCAAATGATCCCGAAATTATCCAGAAAAAGCTACGAAATGACCCCCATGCGATCGCGGACGGATCCCGAAAACTATCCAGAAATGCTCCGGAAGGGTCTCCAAAAGTTCTCGGAATAGTCCAAAAAAAACCCGAAATGACAACGACACGATTTTAGACGTATCCAGAGAACCACACAGAAATGATCCCTGAAGGTGTTCCAAAATGATCCCGAAAAGGTTCCGAAATGACCCTGATGGGCTCGCGGGCGGATCTCAAAAACCATTCAGAAAATATCCAGAAGGGTCCCTAACTATCCCGACATACTCCAGAAAAAGTTCCGAAATGGCTCCGAGGGGATCCACGACGGATCGCGAAAACCATACAGAAATGATTCCGGAAGGATCCCAAAATGATCCCGAAATAGTCCGGAAATGACCCAGATGGGATCCCGCACAGATCCAGAAATGTTCCCAGAAAGGTCCAAAAACTATCCCGGAAAAGTAACAAAAAATCCCGAAATGGCTCCTACGGCATCCCGGACGGATCCAGAAATTATCTCGGAAGGGTCCCCAAATGATCCCAAAATGGTCCCGAAATGACCCTGATGGATCCGGCAAACCATCAAGAAATTATGCCGGAAGGGTCCACAAATGATCCCGAAATAATACAGAAAAAGTCACGAAACGACCCCTAGAGGTTCCCCAAATGATCCCGTATTAGCCCCGAAAAGGTCCCGAAATAACCCCGACGGGATCCCGGACAAATCCCGAAAACCATCCAGAAATGATGCCGGAAGGGATCCCAAATGATTCCGAAAAAGTCCTGCATTGATTCCGACGGGATCCCGAACGGATACCGAAAACCATCCAGAAGTGATGCCGGAAAGGTCCTCAAATGATCACCTAATAGTCCCGAAATGACCCTTAAGGGGTCCTGGACGGATCCCGTAAACCATCCAGAAATGATCCCGATATAGTCCCGAAGAAGTCCGGAAATGACCCTGACGGGATCCCGGAAAGATCCCGAAATCCATCCCGAAATGATCTCGGGAGGGACCCCAAATGATCCCGAAAAAATCCCACAATGATTCCGACGGGATCCTGAACGGATACCGAAAACCATCCAGAAGTGATGCGGAAAGGTCCTCAAATGATCACCTAATACCAAAATGACCCTGACGGCATCCCGGACTGATCCCGAAATCCATCCAGAAATGATCTTGGGAAGGTCCCAAAATGATCCTGAAATAGTCTCACAAAAGTCAAGAAATTACCCTGACGGGTTCCCGGACGAATCCTGAAAGCCATCCTTAAATGATCCCGAAAAAGTCCCGAAATGACCCTGACGGGACCCCGAAAGAATCCCGAAAACTATCCAGAAATGATGCCGGAAAGGTCCTCAAATGAGCTGCTAATAGTACCGAAAAGACCCTGACGGGATCCCGAAAGGATCCCGACAACTATCTAGAAATGATGCCGAAAGGGCCCGCAAATGATCCCGTATTAGTCGAGAAAAAGTCCCGAAATGACCCCGACGGGATGCCGGACGAATCCCAAAAACCATTCAGAAATGATGCCGTAAGGGACCCCTAATGATCCCGAAAAAGTCCCGACGGGATCCTGAACGGATACCGAAAACCATGCAGAAGTGATGCCGGAAAGGTCCTCAAATGATCACCTAATAGTCCCAAAATGACCCTGACGGCATCCCGGACAGATCCCGAAATCCATCCAGAAATGATCTTGGGAGGGCCCCAAAATGATCCCGAAATAGTCTTGGAAAAGTCCAGAAATTACCCTGACGGGATCCCGGACGAATCCTGAAAACCAATCTTAAATGTTGCCGAAAAAGTCCCGAAATGACCTTATGGGACCCCGAAAGGATCCCGAAACTATCCAGAAATGATGCCGGAAAGGTTCCGAAAAGACCCTGACGGGATCCCGAACGGATCGCGACAACTATCCAGAAATGATACCGAAAGGGCCCGCAAATTATCCCGTATTAGCCGAGAAAAGTCCCGAAATGACCCCGACGGGATGCCGGACGAATCCCAAAAACCATCTAGAAATGATGCCGTAAGGGACCGCAAATGATCCCGAAAAAGTCCCGCAATTATTCCTAAGGGATCCTGAACGGATACCGAAAAGATCCTCAAATGATCACCTAATAGTCCAAAAAAGACCCTGACGGCATCCCGGACTGATCCCGAAATCCATCCAGAAATGATCTTGGTAAGGTCCCAAAATGATCCCGAAATAGTCTCAGAAAAGTCAAGAAATTACCCTGACGGGTTCCTGGACGAATCCTGAAAGCCATCCTTAAATGATCCCGAAAAAAGTCCAGAAATGACCCTGACGGGACCCCGAAAGGATCCCGAAAACTATCCAGAAATGATGCCGGAAAGGTCCTCAAATGAGCTGCTAATAGTTCCGAAATGACCCAGACGGGATCCCGAACGGATCCCGACATATCTAGAAATGATGCCGAAAGGGCCGCAAATGATCCGTATAGTCGAGAAAAAGTCCCGAAATGACCCCGACGGGATGCCGGACGAATCCCAAAAACCATCTAGAAATGATGCCGTAAGGGACCGCAAATGATCCCGAAAAAGTCCCGCATTATTCCGAAGGGATCCTGAACGGATACCGAAAACCATCCAGAAGTGATGCCGGAAAGATCCTCAACTGATCACCTAATAGTCCCAAAATGACCCTGACGGCATCCCGGACAGACCCCGAAATCCATCCAGAAATGATCTTAGGAAGGTCCCAAAATGATCCCGAAATAGTCTCGGAAAAGTCCAGAAATTACCCTGACGGGTTCCCGGACGAATCCTGAAAGCCATCCTTAAATGATCCGAAAAAAGTCTCGAAATGACCACGACGGGATCCCGAAAGGATTCCGAAAACTATCCAGAAATGATGCCGGAAAGGTCCTCAAATGATCCCCTAATAGTCCCGAAATGACCGTGACGGGATCCGAACGGATCCCGACAACTATCCAGAAATGATGCCGAAAGGGTCCGCAAATGATCCCGTATTTGTCGAGAAAAGTCCCGAAATGACCCCGACGGGATGCCGGACGAATCCCAAAAACCATCCAGAAATGATGCCGGAAGGGACCGCAAATGATCCCGAAAAAGTTCCGCAATTATTCCGACGGGATCCTGAACGGATACCGAAAACTATCCAGAAGTGATGCCGGAAAGATCCTCAAATGATCACCTAATAGTCCCAAAATGACCCTGACGGCATCCCGGACAGATCCCGAAATCCATCCAGAAATGATCTTAGGAAGGTCCCAAAGTATCCCGAAATAGTCTCGGAAAAGTCCAGAAATTACCCTGACGGGTTCCCGGACGAATCCTGAAAGCCATCCCTAAATGATCCCGAAAAAGTCCCGAAATGACCCTGACGGGACCCCGAAATGATCCCGAAAACTATCCAGAAATGGTGCCGGAAAGGTCCTAAAATGAGCTGCTAATAGTTCCGAAAATACCCTGACGGGATCCCGAACGGATCCCGGACAACTATCTAGAAATGATGCCGAAAGGGCCCGCAAATGATCCCGTATTAGTCGAGAAAAATTCCCCAAATGACCCCGACGAGATCCCGGACGGATCCCGAAAACCATCCAGAAATGATTCCGGAATAGCCCCCAAATGATCCCGAAAAAGTCCCCAAATGACCCCGACGAGATCCCGGACGGATACCGAAAACCATCCGGAAATGATGCCGGAAGAGACCCCAAATGATCCCGAAAAGGTCCCCATATGACCCCGACGAGATCCGGGACGGATCCCGAAAACCATCCGGAAATGTTGCCGAAAGGGTTCCCAAATGATTCCGTATTAGTCGCGAAAAAGTCCCGAAATGACCCCGACGGGATCCCGGACGGATTCCGAAAACCATCCAGAAATGATGCCGGAAGAGCCCCCAAATGATCCCGAAAAAATCCCCAAATGACGCCGACGAGATCCCGGACGGATCCCGAAAACCATCCAGAAATGATGCCGGAAGAGCCCCCAAATGATCCCGAAAAAGTCCACAAATTACCCCGACGATATCCCGGACGGATCCCGAAAACCATCCAGTAATGATGCCGAAAGGGTCCCCAAATGATCCCGTATTAGTCGCGAAAAAGTCCCGAAATGACCCCGACGGGATGCCGGACGAATCCCGAAGACCATCCAGAAATGATGCCTAAATTGACCCAAAATAACCCCGAAAAAGTCCCGTAATGATCCCGGCAACCATCAAGAATTTATCTCTCGAAGATACGCAAATGATCCCGAAAGTACCCCGACGGGATCCCGGACGGATCCAGAAAACCATCCAGAAATGATGCCGGAAGGGTCCCCAAATGATCGCGAAATAATCCCGAAATGATTCCGGAATAGTCTCGAAAATTTCCCAAAATAACCCGGAGTGGATCCCGGACGGATCCCGAAAACTATACAGTAATGATCCCGGAAGGGTCCCAAAATGATCCCGAAATAGTCCCGAAATTACCCCGGCGGGATCCCGGACCGATCCCGAAAACCATCCAGAAATGATCCCGGAAGGGTCTCCATATGACCCTTACGGGATTACAAATAAGGTGAAGCTAATTATAAAACCATGTTAATAAGGCAGCAGGCGCATTGGAGCGAATGAAAAGTTACATAGAAACATACAGGTAAAGCTAATAAAAGCGTGCTAATAAAAACAATTGAAGGAGGGCGGATGGCGGGAGTAAAAGGAGAGGACCACTGATCGTTCCTCCAAAATTGTCTAGATCTCGATCTGTATGTGCCAGATACCAAAAACTATTGATTTAGGAGAAAATTTATATTGAGTTATAACAATTTATAGATTTTACACCGGAGTGGGTGATAAAGCGGAGGGTGTCACTGCTTACTTTGTAAGCCCTCGACTTATTTGACCCCTTGAGTCTGTGATATTGGTGAATGGCAGTATACGTAAAGGTATAATGTGTAAAAATTATTAAAAAGTAATTGCTCGAAGGGGTCGTGAGACCCCCACCCCTCTTTCCATGATCGAAAAAAATTTCGCTAGTAGACTACTGTCTGTGTCCCAAATTTCATCGAAATCCGTGTAGCCATTCTGGCGTGATTCAGTCGCAAAGACGAAAAAATATAATAATTAAATTATAACTGTTCCTAGAGGGCGGGGACCACGCCCCTTTTGAAAAATATATAGCTAGTAGATCCTTCTAGACTATTGGCTATATGTGTTCAAAATTTCATCCAAATCGGTCCAGCCGTTCTTGCGTTATTGAGTCACAAAGACAAACGTCTGGACAAACATCCAAACATACAAACATCCAAACATCCAAACATCGAAACATCTAAACATCCAAACTTTCCCATTTATAATATGTATTAGATATATTATATATATATACTATATATACCACCATATATATACTATATATACCACCATATTGTCACGGATATTAGCATCACTAAGCTATACCATCACTAAGGCCATGCTAAGCGATATTTACGTCAATAATCAAATCATGTATACACATGTATATAAGGCAGCCGAGAGATGTCACACACAGATGCATTTACTTATACGCCTATGAGTGTGCGAGAGACTGTAAACTACAAATTCACATACATCTGAGAGACGCTGAAAAGTAGAAAATTGTAAACAAGTAGAAACTATATGCGAACTATAAACACTCGAAATAGTTGGTAAGTTCTGGAAATACAAGAGCCTAGATGTATGCAGCGTAAAACTATAAAAGCGGCACAAGCGAGTAAAAAGTAATTCAGTTTGAGTTGAGCAATCAATCAGTTATTGATTAAGCACGCGATCTGGCGGCCAATAGTAGAGTTTCATTTGAGTTATCAATCAGTTTGGTTATTAAGTCAGCGAGTAGCAAAGTATAAGTGTTATTGTGAAGTATTTTAATAAAGGCCATTTTTGCATTATTACAAATTGGAGTTATTTATTCAACAGTTTAGTGATTCGAACTTAGCAGAAGATTTAGAATAAGCGAAGTTGCAGTAAATTCGTTACAATTGGTGTCAGAAGAGGAATTGTTGAATAAATTCCGAAGACTTCGAATAAACTTGGACATGCCAAAGTTGAGTGAATTGACGATCCAGCAACTGAAGGAGGAGTTGGAAGTCCGTGGAGTGGCTACTTTGGCAATAAATCCCAGCTACAAAAACGACTAAGTGTAGCTATGGTATTTGAAGGAATCTACAATGCTGAGGAGTATGACTTTCATTATGATAGCGACAAAACAACAACAAAAATGGAAGAAAAAAATGAAACACCGCAGACCGTGACGAACACAATATCTGTACAAACATCGACAGTGGCATCTCAGCTGGAGTCACAGGAGGCACGCATTTCCGAAATGGCGTCGCAAATGTCATCTCAATTGGAAGAACAGAAGACATATATGTCATCTCAATTGGAAGCGCAAGAGGCACGTATATCTGGAATGTCGACAAACATTTCGGAACAGGTATCATCGCAGCTCTTTGCGAAACTGGACGAGCAGGATGCAAAAATTTTACAACTCGAGGACAAAATTGATGCCGAGATAGAAGCGTTGAAAGGTCTTATGCAACAGTTACAACTAAATCGCTCAGCTGGTCCAGCGAGCAATCCGAAGATAAAAACTCCATCTTTTGACGGCTCTGTTCCTTTCGAGGTATTCAAGCTTCAATTTGAGAAGACGTCAGCAGTGGACAACTGGAATGCTGAAGATAAAGTGGCTGCTCTATTCGTAGCATTGAAGGGGCCAGCAGCCGAAATCCTACAGACGATTCCCGAAGGAGAGCGGAACAACTATGAAGCATTGATGGCCGCTGTCGAGAGACGTTATGGAAGCGAGCATAGAAAACAGATATACCAAATTGAGTTGCAAAACCGTTACCAAAAAGCAAACGAGACGTTACAGGAGTTTGCTTCGGATGTTGAAAGATTGGCTCATCTTGCAAATGCGGACGCACCCGTGGAATACACAGAAAGGGTAAAGATTCAGAGCTTTATTAACAGCATACGGGACGTCGAAACGAAGCGAGCCACATACGCGAACCCAAAGTCAACATTTGCTGAAACGGTATCTCATGCACTGACTCAGGAAACAGCGTCACTTTTGAGTAAGCCCGCATACAAAGCTCATCGCGTGGAAGTGGAAAGGCCCGATTGGGTAGACACAATTTTGGAAGCACTGAAGGGATTACAACAAAATAATGCCGGAGTTATGAAGTGTTTCAAGTGCGGTAACCCAAGTCACATTGCACGTCATTGCAGAACCGGTCATGGTAGTTCCAACTTGGCTGGTCGTAAACGCAAAGCTGGAGGAGATAAACAAGAGCGAGTCAAATGTAAAAATCGAGGACTTGCCCCAGCTATGGAATGTCGAGTGATACCTATCTCGCAAACTGGAAGGAAATCGAGCAGTCTTACCGTTAAAGGAAATGTGGATGGCAAGGAGCGTGTACTGACTGTAGATACGGGCGCATCTCATTCATTGATCCGATCTGATTTGGTCAACAGGAAAGTAAAGCCATTACCTGGAGCAAGATTGCGTACGATTACTGGCGAGTATAACCAAGTCCAGGGAGAAGTGGTATGTGAGGTCTTAATTGGGGAGGTCATGGTTCTACACAAATTCGTTGTGGCAGAAATCGTTGATGAAGTCATATTGGGAGTGGATTTCCTAGTTGACTATGACATCAGGATCGCAATGCAGAAAAGGATTATGCATTATAAGAACCAGGATGTGCCAATTAACTTCAGTTTGGTAAAAGGTTTCAGCAGTAATCGAGTACTGGTGGAGAAAAGTCGACAAAGGCCACGAAAGTCAAAGGTAAAGGTTGATGAAACGAATGGGCCAAACAAAGCGAAATCAAAAGTACCTGCGAGAAAAACACCGGCATTGACAAACCCTAATGGACGCACTAAAACGACTGCAAGAATTTTGCAGGAAGCATGCAAGAGTGGTTTCAAGCCATCGCGCACTTCTGTTGGGAAACGGCGGAACGATACTGTCAAGCCAATCCGTCAAGCACAAGCTCTGCGAAGAAGTTCATTGGTCAAACAACAGAGTGCGAGGGAACGACTAAGGATAATGAGTAGTAAGATCAAACGCAGGTACAATGAGAACAATAATTCGGAAGGGTTCTTGGAGGGAGATTTGGTACTGTTAAACAACCCTCACCGGCGGAAAGGTGTTCCAGCCAAATTTCGGTGCATTTGGGAAGGCCCGTACAAGGTTGTGAAGAAGATCAGTAATTCCGTCTACCGCATACAAACCATTGGGAAACCACGAAATAGAAAGGTGGTTCATTTGGAGATGCTAGCGGCGTTTAGATCGAGAGATTTGTCTGATCGGGACGATCAGACTTAGGTGGAGGGCAGTGTCACGGATATTAGCATCACTAAGCTATACCATCACTAAGGCCATGCTAAGCGATATTTACGTCAATAATCAAATCATGTATACACATATATATAAGGCAGCCGAGAGATGTCACACACAGATGCATTTACTTATACGCCTATGTGTGTGCGAGAGGCTGTAAACTACAAACTCACATACATCTGAGAGACGCTGAAAAGTAGAAAATTGTAAACAAGTAGAAACTATATGAGAACTATAAACACTCGAAATAGTTGGTAAGTTCTGGAAATACAAGAGCCTAGATGTATGCAGCGTAAACTATAAAAGCGGCACAAGCGAGTAAAAAGTAATTCAGTTTGAGTTGAGCAATCAATCAGTTATTGATTAAGCACGCGATCTGGCGGCCAATAGTAGAGTTTCATTTGAGTTATCAATCAGTTTGGTTATTAAGTCAGCGAGTAGCAAAGTATAAGTGTTATTGTGAAGTATTTTAATAAAGGCCATTTTTGCATTATTACAAATTGGAGTTATTTATTCAACAGTTTAGTGATTCGAACTTAGCAGAAGATTTAGAATAAGCGAAGTTGCAGTAAATTCGTTACAATATATATACTATATATACCACCGATCTCATCAATTTTTTCAGGCAACAATATGTGCAATATACGAAATTATATGGTGAAGTTTGAAGCTTCAATCTGTTAAATTGAGTAAGATATTACAAAAATCCTCTTTTTCTGAAAAATCGGTTGTATGGAGGATATATGCTATAGTGGTCCGATCCGGCCGGTTCCGACAAATGTCTAATCGGACACCCAAATACACCCGCTCACCAAATTTTATCAAGTATCTCAAAAATTGAGGGACTAGTTTGCATACAAACAGACAGACGGACAGACGGACATGGATAAATCAACTCAGCTCTTCAACCTGATTATTTCGGTATACTTAATGGTGGGTCTATCTATTTTCCTTTACGGACTTACAATTTTGGGTTTCGTGACGAAATTAATATACTATTTCATTTTCATGAAAGGTATAATGAAAGCTGTTGATGAGTGCTTTAGTACAGGGTAGTTTTCATACCTATTTGTGAAGCGTCTCGAGATATAGGCCAAAACGTGCATCAGGGTAACCCTATGATGTGTTTTTACATTATGGGTATCAAATTGAAGCTGTTGATGAGTGCTTTAGTACAGAGTAATTTTTATACCTCTGGGTGACTAGGGTCTCAAGATATGGGCAAAACGTGGACCCGGATACCCCTAGAATGTTTGTGTAATATGGATATCAAATTAAAGTTGTTGCTGAGAGCTTTAAAGTAATTTTTTTTGTATTATTCGATTTCGCCTATTTTTGTGATTTCGATTGGGCAGAGCTAGACGGAAAAAGCTTATTAAAATGTATGGAGATAGACCAAATTTAGGGCAGAACAACGTCTGACGGGTCTGCTAGTAAATCTTATAAAATAAAGTCGCTAAATGCCATGTATGCACATAACTTCACACAGAATGCTCCGATTTTAAAACGGTTTTTTGCATTTGAAAGCTTAGATATATGAGATGGTACAGTTATTATAATTTGGAGATATATATTATAGGGGCGTGGCAAATTGACAAAATGTAGTAAAAAATCATAAAATTTTTGTTTACACAGCTATAACTCATGAACGGATGGATGGATTTAAAAAATTCAACGTTTCAGTAAAACTTTGAAATATTTACCTTCGATCTGCATCAAAAAAAAACTTGATTCCTTTCTTATATCAGCCAAATTGTTTAAACAAAAGTAACAATTTTATCAAAAAATGTGTTTGTGTGGTTGTTCGCTGTGAACTGTGCGCGCCAATTGCTTTTGAGTGAGGCATGATGCGACACATACATACGCACATATATAGCATTCGCTGCGTTATTTAACTTCGGGAGTAGGTTTATAAGTATGTATGGATGTACATCACTACATAGTATAAAACAAAGTCGCTTTTTCTGTCCTAATGTCCCTTTGAATGCTCAAACCTTTAAAAATACGCAATGGATTTTGATGCGCTTTTCTTAATAGATAAAGAGTGATTGAAGAGGAAGGAACGGATGAACATATTTGGCTGAAAATTGGTGGAGGGGTAGCCTAGAACCAGGAGACAGACATAGGATAATTTTTATCCCGTTATGGCTAGGGTCTTGAGATCAAAACGTGGACCTGGGTAATCCTGGGATATGTTTGTACAATATGGGTATTAAATGGAAGCTGTTTATGAGTGCTTTAATACGGGGTATTTTTCGTACCCCTGTCTGACTAAGGTCCCGAGTTATAGGCCAAAACATGGACCTGGGTACCCCTAGACAGTGTTTATACAATGTGGATAACAAATGAAAGCTGTTGATGAGTGCTTTAGTACAGGGTTGTTTTCATACCCCGGGGTGACTAGGGTTTCGGCCAAAACGTGGGCCCGTGTATCCCTAGACAGTGTTTATACAATATGGGTAACAAATGAAAGCTGTTGATGAGTGCTTTAGTACAGGGCTGTTTTCGTACCTATTGGTGACTAGGGTCTCGAGATATAGGCCAAAACGTGGACCCGGGTACCCTTAGAATGTGGTTATACAATGTGGATAACAAATGAAAGCTGTTGATGAGTGCTTTAGTAGAGGGTATTTTTCGTACCCGCGGGTAACTAGGGTCTCGAGGTATAAGCGAAAACGTGGACGCGGGTACCCCCAGATTGTGTTTATGTAATAGGGATAACAAATGAAAGCTGTTGATGAGTGCTTTAATACACGGTAGTTTTCATACCTATTGGTGACTAGGGTCTCGAGATTGAGGCCAAAACGTGGACCCGGGTACCCCTAGAAAGTGTTTATACAATATGGAGAACAAATGAAAGCTGTTGATGAGTGCTTTAGTACAGGGTAGTTTTCATACCTATTTGTGAATGGGCTCGAGATATAGGCCAAAACGTGGATCACGGTAACACTAGGATGTGTTTTTACATCATGGATATCAAATTGAAGCTGTTGATGTGTGCTTTAGTACAGAGTAAGTTTTATGCCGCTGGGTGACTAGGGTCTCGAGATATAGGCCAAAACATGGACCCGGATACCCCTAGAATGTCTGTATTATGGATAACAAATGAAAGCTGTTGCTGAGAGCCTTAAAGTAGTTTTCATTGTGATATTCGATTTAGTCGCATCAACCTGTCAAAACTGATAAATATGCATGCGAAGCCGAAATAAAGACATGAATTAATAATACCCACATACCTATTTACATACGTCAAATTAGATTTGCCTGGAATTTGGTATATAAATTTGCCTATATTAGTATTTACGATGCTTTTTTCCGGGAAGTAGACCAGAGACGGAATGGGATTGGGATTAGGACTAGGACTAGGACTGAGACTGAGACTCGGAGTGGGACTGGGACTGAGACTCCGAATGGGACTGGAACAAAATACATACCACCCTCTGGGACTGGCAATAAGATATGAAAAAGAATGAGAAAAACTTGAGAGAAGAGAAAAGAGAGAAGGAGACTGATAAAGAGATAGAATGAGACGAAGATGGTGATAGATGAAGCGAAAAATACGGAGGGAGGAGTGAATAAATTGAAATGAAAGATTAGGAAAAAGTGTAGAGGGCAGAGTTAGACGGAAAAAGCTTATTAAAATGTATGCAGATAGACCAAATTTAAGGCAGAACAACGTCTGTCGGGTCTGCTACACTCAGAGAAAAAATCGTTCTAAAACGAACGAAACAAGTTCAAAATTAAGAACATTCGTTGACAAAAGTCTGTTAAGTACGTTTTTTCTTAACTTGTGACCGATGGGCTTGTTTTAAGAACAGTTTTTCCAAGCACACCGTTCGTATTTTATGACCACTTTGGTATTGATGTGTGAACCTTCTGTGCTCATTTCAAGCACTACTTGGGCTTGATTTAGGATTTTTGTTCTCACGCTTCGAGAACGATTTGGGGCCGATTTAACATTTTTCGGTCTCAATTTAAGAACGGTTCGTGCTTGATCTCTGGTGGGAGGGAAAGTA
Organism: Eurosta solidaginis; assembly: GCA_029619165.1. Taxonomy (NCBI): domain Eukaryota; kingdom Metazoa; phylum Arthropoda; class Insecta; order Diptera; family Tephritidae; genus Eurosta; species Eurosta solidaginis. The sequence continues at coordinate 12,840 of JARSSU010033237.1, forward strand.
TTTTTTTTAAATATATTTATTTAATTTTTATTAATAATAAATTTTTGTCATAAATAAAGAATATTTACAACAAAAAAATTGTTACTAAAATTCAAAAGTTTAAGAAAAAATGCATAATAAGCATTTTCTCATACATTTCACTTATTTAGAAATTGTTCTTATTTAAAGATGTAATCTGCATATATACTTAAAACATTTCATAACAAGTTTGAGAATTACCTGTGGATATGTGAATGGAACTGAACGAAAAATAAGAGTTAAAAAAATAGAACAAAAAAAATTGTTTTAAAAAATTCAGAGTTTGGTGGTGATCGAACTCGCGCAACACGATCGCAAGCGCAACATCATAGCCGCTGGGCCACTACAACTACTTGATAGCTGGTGCCAAATGGTGTATTTAACATTGTAATGCACACGAATTGTACGGTTTTTTTTTCTTGGGCTTGATTTAAGAACATCGTTCTCATTAATAGAACATTTGTTCATATTTTAAGACCGGCCGTTCGTTTTTCAAGAAAATGGTGTCAGTTCAAGAACAAGGTTGTTGTTTTAAGAACAGGTCGTTCGTTTTTCAAGAACAAAAAAGTAAGAACATGAAAAGCTTGAATTGAGTCCGGTGGTGCTGGATTTTAGAACGGCGTTTTTCTCTGAGTGTAGT
>JARSSU010033240.1:0-14733 GCA_029619165.1 Eurosta solidaginis
GCTGAGGCCAAGTAGTTTTTTTTGTTAATAATGAGAGCTATGGTGACAAACATAAGGGAAAATAACCATGTAGGAAAATGACCGAGGGAAACCCTGGAATGTGTATCAAATGAAAGGCATTAAAGAGTATTTATGAGGGAGTGAGCCATAGATCTATAGATGGACGCCATTTAGGGTTATAGCCATAAAGGTGGATCAGGGTTCACTCTAGAATGCGTTTGTACGATATGGGTATCAAATGAAAGGTGTTAATGAGTATTTTAAAAGGGAGTAATCCTTAGTTCCATAGGTGGACGCCGTTTCGAGATATGGCCATAAAGGTGGGCCAGGAGTGACCCTAGAATTCGTTTGTGCAATATGGGTATCAAACGAAAGGTGTTAATGCATATTTTAAAAGGGAGTGGGCCTTAGTTCTATAGTGGACGCCTTTTCGAGGTATCGCAATAAAGGTGGACCAGGGTGACTCTAGACTTTGTTTGTACGATATGGGTATCAAATGAAAGGTGTTTAATGAGTATTTTTAAAAGGGAGTGGGCCTTCGTTTTAAAGGTGTTCGCCTTTTCGAGATATCGCCATAAAGGTGGACCAGGGGTGACTTTAGAATATGTTTGTACGATATGGGTATCAAATGAAAGGTGTTAATGAGTATTTTAAAAGGGCGTGGGGCTAGTTCTATAGGTGGACGCCTTTTCATGATATCGCTATTAAGGTGGACCAGGAGTGACTCTAGAATGAGTTTGTACGATATGGGTATCAAATTAAAGGTATTAATGAGAGTTTTAAAAGGGAGTGGTGTGTGAAGGCGTTTTTCCAGATATCGACCAAAATGTGGACCAGGGTGACCCACAACATCATCTGTTGGATACCGCTAATTTATTTATATATGTAATACCTGGCAAGATTTTAAGGGTTTTTTATTTCGCCCTGCAGAACTTTTTCATTTTCTTCTACTTAATATGGTAGGTGTCACAACCATTTTATAAAGTTTTTTCTAAAGTTATATTTCGCGTCAATAAAACAATCCAATTACCTTACCATGTTTCATCCCTTTTTTCGTATTTGGTATAGAATTATGGCATTTTTTCATTTTTCGTAATTTTCGATATCGAAAAAGTGGGCGTGGTCATAGTCGGATTTCGTTCATTTTTCATACCAAGATAAAGTGAGTTCAAGTAAGCTCGTGAACTAAGTTCATTAAAGATATGTCGATTTTTGCTCAAGTTATCGTGTTAACGGCCATGCGGAAGGACAGACGGACGACTGTGTATAAAAACGGGGCGTGGCATCAACTGATTTCGCCCATTTTCACAGAAAACAATTAGCGTCATAAAATCTATGCCCCTACCAAATTTCAAAGGATTGGCTAATTTTTGTTCGACTTATGGCGTTAAAAGTATCCTAGACTAAATTAAATGAAAAAGGGCGGAGCCACGCCCATTTTGAAATTTTCTTTTATTTTTGCATTTTGTTGCACCATATCATTACTGGTGTTGAATGTTGACATAATTTACTTATATACAGTAAAGATATTAAATTTTTTGTTACAATTTTACTTAAAAAAATTTTTTTTTAAAGTGGGCGTGGTCCTTCTCCGATTTTGCTAATTTTTATTAAGCGTACATATAGTAATAGGAGTAACGTTCCTGCCAAATTTCATTATGATATCTTCAACGAATGCCAAATTACAGCTTGCAAAAATTTTAAATTACCTTCTTTTAAAAGTGGGCGGTGCCACGCCCACTGTCCCAAAGTTTACTAATTTTCTATTCTGCGTCATAAGTTCAACTCATCTACCAAGTTTCGTCACTTTAGCTGTCTTTGTAATGAATTAACGCACTTTTTCGGTTTTCGAAATTTTCGATATCGAAAAGTGGGCGTGTTTATAGCCCGATATCGTTTATTTTAAACGTGATCTGGGATAAGTGCTCAGGAACCTACATACCAAATTTCATCAAGATAGCTCAAAATTTACTCAAGTTATCGTGTTAACGGACGGGACATGCCTCAATCAAATTTTTTTTCGATCCTGATTATTTGATATATGGAAGTCTATATCTATCTCGATTCCTTTATATATGTACAACCAACCGTTATCCAATCAAACTTAATATACTCTGTGAGCTCTGCTCAACTGAGTATAAAAAAAATTATCTGCATTCAGAAAATATCCTATACTCACTCCTATGCACCTTTTAATCGAAAATTAATTTTCAAATTGCATCAAATTCCCATTATCATGAATCAACTATCTTTCAACTCTCCACACTTGTTTAGTCATATGAAGTGCCAGAGAGCTTTGCTCAATTTATTGGCCATATAATGTACTATTAACAACAACAAAATTACCAACTTCCTTAAGTATGCACAATCTCGTACACACGATATTATTACATGCAATTGTATATATATGGGAGTATTCCATCCCATTTCGACCAATTTTGAACCCCGACCCCTTTAGAATTGGCTGAAAGTTTTTCTTCTTTTTCTAGCTTACGAAAGACGTTTTTCAGAATTTTTTCAAATTTTTTCATCCAACTCAAAAAAAGTTATGAATTTAAAAAAAACACCGTTTTTGTTTTCAAAATGCATATAACTTTTTCAAAAATTGACCGTTTGGGATCTTTTTTTTTAATTTGTTTTTAAATGTAATTTTCGGAAAAAATACAAAAAAATGTTTAAAGTTTTTTTTTAATTTTCAGTTTTTCGAGATTTTTCGAATTTCGCCATTTTTTTTTCTCTCATAAAAAACTTCAATCAATTCTGCAATCATCCCCACTAATCCCGGAGTGGGGCCGATTTTTTTTATATTTTTTTTATTTAATTGAAAAAAAAATTTTCAAAATAAAAATTTTTTTTATCAGTTTTATTTATATAACAAAAAAATGTAAGAAAATGATTTTTAAGTATTCTTTTCTTTATATATTATGGTAATCTACGATTAAAATGACTCGCTTTCGCTGTCGAGCAACTGCATTAGGCCGGTATACACATACATTCGTATTCAATACTTATCTACGTTACGTAAAAATCATTTCTTACATTTTTTTGTTACATAAATAAAATTGATATTTTTTTTTGATGAATTTTTTTTTGAAATTTTTTTTTCAATTAAAAAAATCGGCCCACTCCGGGATTAGTGGGGATGATTGCAGAGTTGATTGAAGTTTTTTATGAGAAAAAAAAATGGCGAAATTCGAAAAATCTCGAAAAACTGAAAATTTAAAAAAAAACTTTAAAAATTTTTTTGTATTTTTTCCGAAAACTACATTTAAAAACAAAGTAAAAAAAAAGATCCCAAATGGTCAATTTTTGAAAAACTATGCATTTTGAAAACAAAAACGGTGTTTTTTTAAAATTCATAACTTTTTTTGAGTTGGATGAAAAAATTTGAAAAAATTCTGAAAAACGTCTTTCGCAAGCTAGAAAAAGAAGAAAAACTTTCAGCCAATTCTAAAGGGGTCGGGTTCAAATTGGTCGAAATGGGATGGAATACCCCATATGCAAATACGTATATATTTATTTATATCAAACCCCACACGGATTTACAACAACAATTTGTTGCCCTCTAACCAAATAAAATACATAAAACTTGAAAGTACTTCAACATATTCGCCTTTAGAGAACGCTGCATCCAAGCAACGATACAACGAATCAACTTCAATACTAATACTATGCAATGTTAGAAACAATAAATGTGTAACAAACAAAACAATAACAAAAATATGTCTTAGAGGTACAACGGCGGCGAGTAAGAAAGGTGGTGCTTGCCCCGGTCATCTTCACAGTTGATGGGTTTTGTATTAGGATTACCCAAAGTGCAGCATGTAGGCTCTCATATGCATATGTGGGTGAATGTGTGTATATGTATGTTTTAATTATTCATAAGACAGTGAAACAATTGATAAGGCATCCTGCTAGAGATTGGGGCCGTATTTGTGAAACAAATATCAATTTAATACTCGGATTATTTAAGTTTTGAGTAGTCTTTGTGTTAGTGGTTGGCGTTGACTTCGGAGTAGGTTAGCTTAAGACTTTAAGTATACTTAGATAAAGTAGAATACTCGCGTACGAAAGCACATCATAGCGCTTGGTTAAAGTTTGCCTAAGTTAGAATTTACCAAGCGGCGCCCGAGCGGGGACCATAAGTCTTAAATACAGGTTCAAATTTCAAAGGTTAGTGGTAAATGGAAGTCAAGAGCTTAATCCGTCCCTGTGTTGTATTACTATATCTATCCTTAAGCGCTTAGGTATGAGTAGCAATAATTTTTGTGGAACAACAATTGTTCAAGTGGAATTAATTTGATTGCAAACTGTTGCATCCCACAATTTGTTGTTAGTTGCGTTGGTTATCGGTTTGGGTCGGGTTGCTTGTTGGTTATTTGAGCAACTGCACTCAAATTTTTTTGTAATTAAATCACATTAAAATTACTTATACTGCATAGAATCATAGATACTCAAGAGCTTTCAAATTCATTTCATTTCAAGAAGAATTTATGCATTATCACTCATACCATTTTTTCTTAATCTATTTTCCTACTAAATGTCTACCGCATTAAATTGTTTTGCACTTTTGAGAGATAACTTTATTTTAAATGCTTTATTATAAACGCTCAGCTCATCTCATGTTTCATAATAAATATTCATACCCAACGCATTGTTAGTGTAGACGTTAACTTTGTATGCAGAAATAAATTGTGTAATAACAAGTAAGGAAGGCTAAGTTCGGATGTAACCGAACATTACATACTCAGCTGAGAGCTATGGAGACAAAATAAGGGAAATCACCATGTAGGAAAATGCACCTAGAGTATCCCTGGAATGTAGTTGTATGACATGTGTATCAATGGAAGGTATTAAAGAGTATTTTAAGAGAGAGTAAGCCACAGTTCTATGGACGGACGCCATTTAGGGATATCGCCATAAAGGTGGACCATGGCTGACTCTAGAATATGTTTGTACGATATAGGTATCAAATGCCTTAGTTGTATATGTGAAGGCGTTTTCGAGATATCGCCACAAAGGTGGGCCAGGGTGACTCTAGAATGTGTTTGTACGATATGGGTATCAAATGAATGGTGTTACTGAGTATTTTAAGAGGGAGTGATGCCTTAGGTCTATAGGTGGACGCCTTTTCGATATATCGCCATAAGGTGGGCCAGGGGTGACTCTAGAATGTGCTTTGCACGATATCGGTATCAAATGAAAGGTGTAATGAGTATTTTAAAAGGGAGTGGGCCTCAGTTCTATATCTGGACGCCTTTTCGAGATATCGCCACAAAGGTGGGCCAGGGGTGACTCTAGAATGTGTTTGTACGATATCGGGCATCAAATGAAGGTGTTAATGAGTATTTTAAAAGGGAATGGGCTCTTAGTTCTAAATGTGAACGCCTTTTCGAGATGTCGCATAAAGGTGGAAGAGGGGTGACTCTAGAATGTGTTTGTACGATATGGGCATCAATGAAAGATGTTAATGAGTATTTTAAAAGGGAATGGGCTTTAGTTCTATAGGTGAACGCCTTTCGAGATGTCGCCGTAAAGGTGGAAGAGGGGTGACTCTAGAATGTGTTTGTACGATATGGGCATCAAATGAAAGATGTTAATGAGTATTTAAAAGGGAATGGGCTTTAGTTCTATAGGTGAACGCCTTTTCGAGATATCGCCATAAAGGTGGACCAGAGGTGACTCTAGAATATGTTTGTACGATATGGGTATCAAATGAAAGGTGTTAATGAGTACTTTAAAAGGTAGTGATCTTTAGTTCCATAGGTGAACGCCTTTTCGAGATATCGCCATAAAGGTGGACCAGGGGTGACTCTAGAATATGTTTGTACGATATGGGTATCAAATGAAAGGTGTTAATGAGTACTTTAAAAGGTAGTGATCCTTAGTTCCATAGGTGGACGCCGTTTCCTGGTATCGCCATAAAGGTGGAAGAGGGGTGACTCTAGAATGTGTTTGTACTATATGGGCATCAAATGAAAGATGTTAATGAGTATTTTAAAAGGGAATGGGCTTTAGTTCTATAGGTGAACGCCTTTTCGAGATATCGCCGTAAAGAGGGGTGACTCTAGAATGTGTTTGTACGATATGGGCATCAAATGAAAGGTGTTAATGAGTATTTAAAAGGGAATGGGCTTTAGTTCTATAGGTGAACGCTTTCGAGATATCGCCATAAAGGTGGACCAGGGTGACTCTAGAATATTGTCACGGATATTGGCATCGCTGAGCTGTACCATCACTAAGGCGATGCTAAGGCCATGCCAAGCAGTATTTACGTCAATAATCAAATCATGTATACACATATATAAGGCAGCCGAAAGAGATGTCACACAAGATGGATTTACTTATGCGCCTATGTATGCGCGAGAGACTGTAAATACAAACATTCACATCAATAATTCAATCATTATGTATCTACATAAACGAATAAATAATGCGTCTACACATATGTACGTATACGAGCAGCGGAGCGGCAATGCACAGACACATGCATATATCTTATCTGAGTTGGTACAAGAGAGAGCAATAATTTGTGCACGTAGTTGTGGCTGGCGATTTTGTAGCGAAAATAACTAGTAAGTTCTGGAAATCGAAGAGCCTAGAAGTATGCAGCGTAAACTATAAAAGCGGGGCAGGCGAGTAAGAAGTAATTCAGTTTGAGTTGAGCTATCAATCAGTTGATTAAGCACGCGATCTGGCGGCCAATAGTAGAGTTTCATTTGAGTTATCAATCAGTTTGGTTATTAAGCCAGAGAGTAGCAAAGTATAAGTGTTATTGTGAAGTACTTAATAAAGGCCATTTTCCATCATTCAATATTGGAGTTATTTATTCAACAGTTTAGTGATTCGAACTTAACAGAGGATTGCAAATAAGAGGATTTGCGGCAGATTCGTTACAATATGTTTGTACGATATGGGTATCAAATGAAGGTGTTAATGAGTACTTTAAAAGGTAGTGATCCTTAGTTCCATAGGTGGACGCCGTTTCCAGGTATCGCCATAAAGGTGGCAGAGGGGTGACTCTATAATGTGTTTGTACGATATGGGCATCAACGAAAGGTGTTATGAGTATTTTAAAAGGGAATGGGCTTGGTTCTATAGGTGAACGCCTTTCGAGATATCGCCATAAACGTGGACCAGGGTGACTCTAGAATATGTTTCTGTACGATATGGGTATCAAATGAAAGGTGTTAATGAGTATTTTAAAGGTAGTGATCCTTAGTTCCATAGGTGGACGCCGTTTCCAGGTATCGCCACAAAGGTGGACCAGGGTGACTCTAGAATGTGTTTGTACGATATGGGAATCAAATGAAAGGTGTTGATGAAAATTTTAAAAGCGAGTGGGCCTTCGGTGTATAGGTGGACGCCTTTCGAGATATCGCCATAAGGTGGGCCAGGGGTGACTCTACAATGTGTTTTGTACGATATGGGTATCAAATGAAAGGTGGTAATGAGTATTTTAAAAAGGAGTGATCCTAGTTCTATATGTGGACGCGTTTGCGAGATATCGCCATAAAGGTGGGCCAGGGGTGACTCTGTAAAGTGGTTTGTGGCGGCGGAGCCACGCCCATTTGAAATTTTCTTTTATTTTTGTATTTCGTTGCACCACATGATTACTGGAGTGAATGTGACATAATTACTTATATACAGTAACGATATTAAATTTTTTGTTAAACTTGACTTTAAAATTTTTTTTTAAAAAGTGGGCGTGTTCTTCATCCGATTTCGCTCATTTTTATTAAGCCATATATGTAATAGTAGCACCGTTCCTGCCAAATTTCATCATGATATATTCAACGACTGCCAATTACAACTTCAAAACTTTAAATACATCGTTTTAAAAGTGGGTGGTGCACGCCCACTGTCAAAAACTGACTACTTTTCTATTCTGCGTCATATGTAACCACCTACCAAGTTTGATAGCTTTATCCTCTTTGGCAATGAATTATCGCATTTTTTTCGGTTTTTCGAATTTTCGATATCGAAAAAGTGGGCGTGGTTATCGTAATTTTAAATAGCGATCTGAGTTGAGCGCCAGAACCTACTAACAAATTTCATCAGATACCTCAAATTACTCAAGTTATCGTGTTAACGGACAGACGGACGGACGAACATGGCTCAATCAAATTTTTTTTCGATACTGATGATTTTGAATATGGAGTCTATATCTATCTCGATTCCTTTTACCTGTACAAACCACCGTTATCCATCAAAGTTATATACTCTTTGAGCTCTGCTCACTGAGTATAAAAGTTCGTTTAGACGGCAAATAGTAGTAAATAATATGTGAGCGACGCAACTTTGCCAATACCACACCAACTGGCAACGCTACCCCAACTGTCAAACAGATGGATACATAAACGAAAGAAGAAGAAGAGAGTAATACTTGGACAACGAACGTGTCATACACCACGCCTTCAATACATTTATTTTATTTTATTAAATTTATATCTATATTCATGTAATTACAAAACCTTAATCAATAAAACTTAATTTTTGATATCACACAAACAATTGTGTGCCTACAGTTTCAGAGTGGGATCAGAATCCACTTGCTTCGAATAACAAAATCAAAAGCGTATGATTTTGTGGCAGCGCATGTGAGTACATGCAAAACGGCAAGTCACCTTTATTTTCTTGCAACGAAATACGAAATGTGCAGCGACTGCGCATAGTAACTGCGACGCAGCAGTGACGGAACGACGAATAAAGCCGTGGTTACTCACGAACGTACGTAGAAAAAACGTGTCAGCTGACACGACCTATCTTATGAGTGTGCAATGTAAACGAAAACTCACCGACGTGCAACGCCCGTACGTACGTAGCCCGGAACGTAGAAATCAACACAATTTTGATTTTTTCCGTAAGAACGTGTCAGCTGATCGCTCTCTCACTAGACAGAGTTGCCTAGTAAACTTTTGTGCGCTAATTTTTGACCGTTTGCAATTTTATGCAAAAACGCCTAATTAAAGTTTGAAAAATTGTGAAAATAATTCGAAATAATTATGTAAAAGTGCTGATTATAAATATTTAATCTATTTATACTTATTTAATAGTATTCCGGCCTTTTACAATATCAAAAATTAAATTGGAAAAAGTTGATGTTTCCATAAGCATACATGCAAAATGGTCAATGGCAACAGTGCTTATCTGTAAACAATACACACACAAATATGTTATGTACATGTACACAGACGCACACATTGATTCCTACGGGCTTGAGAGTTCGGTCAAACGTGCTTCGTACGACAAACGTCCGTACGTACGGCACACGTCGGTGAGTAACTGCCGCATAAGTACCACTTAATAACGTAAAGCAGTGGACTTAAAACGAAATCGCTCAGTAGCAGCGACAACGATTTTACAACGAAAACGACTACAAGCAAGTAGGCAACGATACAACGGCTAGCAAGCATCGCTCAGCAACGTCAAAACGAACGAAAAGGATTTGCAACGTAAAAACGAAAAATCATTGGTTTATACATAAAATGGTGAAAATAAACGAAGTTAAGTAGAGCAATTGAAGAAATTGCTACGCGAACGAGATTTGGCAACGACGGGTACAAGGGATCAATTAATACAGCGTCTCGGTGCACACGAGGAATCCGATGAAGTAGACATACAGGACGGGAATGTTCAGGAAGAATCATCTCAAATGTTAACGATATCCAGCTACAGCAAGAAATGAAGCAACTTCGTGAAATGATGGCGCAGTTTTTGTAAACGCAGAACGCCAACGCTAGTGAAAACACGTCAAAGGTAGCAGAGCAGCGCGCAGAAAAAGACAGCACGTTAGCAGGCGACGAAAATGCAAACGAACGTAATAGAAACGACGAGATTGTCCTAGAAGACGATGACAGCGCAGTGTCAGCTGATGGTGGCGCAACACTACGAAATCAAGGAAATACAAATTTTTTAAACGGAAATATGAGGCAAGCATCGGTCAAAGAAATTTCGCATACCCTGCCGGAATTTGATCCGACAATCAACGCAAGCATAACCGTAGAGCAATTTATAGATAGGGTCAATAAAGTTGTAGAGGCCTATCGATGGGATGAAAAATTTTGTTATTGGCGGTATACACCGATTAAAGGTGCCGCACGTATGTGGTTGGATGCATCACCCACAATGCACACAGCTTGGAACGATTTTGCCAACGCTTTGCAATGCGAGTTTGGCTCAGTGAAAGACGAAGCGGAAATTCACTTTGCCATGGCTAATGCGACACGACGACCAAAAGAAACCGTGAAGGAATATTGTTTCAGTATATCAGCACTAGGTATTCGGTACAAGCTTAGTGAAGCAGCAGTCATCAGATACGCTAGGCCGGGTTTGAAACACCGTGAGCTCCAGCACAGTATAGCAGCAATGAAGTTTGCAACGATGAAGCACATGCGCGATGCAATCGAGATTATTTCATTAATCGTGGCGAGGCTATGTGAGCCGCAGGCAAATCAAGTAATCAAACGAGATGAACAAAAACAAAATTGTACGCTGTAGAGAAAAGGAAACGAGACGAAACCGCAGCTGAAATGCTACAACTGCAACGAACCGGGGCATTTCTCAAACAAATGTCCACTACCACAGAAACGTCATCGCTGTACAACGTGCGACAAAGTACATCCAAATGGAGGAAATTGCGATAAAACGACGGCAGCTACAAGACGACTTGGGGCAAATAATCTCGATGGATGTTTCCACAAAATAATTTACATACAAACGCTTCCGTATATCGCTTTTATCGATACTGTAGCCAGTGCAGTATCATACGTAACTCAGTGGCAAATCGTATAAATGCAAAACGTAAAAAGTGTTGCATGCAAGTAAAAGGTATTTGTGGAGGAACACGAATGCTCCACGAGTCTATGGTCATAGACATAATCATCGATACAGCTGTCATAAGAGCTGAAGTTTACATCGCTGACGACGAGCTACTGCAGGAAGAAATACTTTTAGGACAAGACGTCATTGTCAACGCCAACGTTACAATGAAGATTGAGAATGGTCGAACTATTTCGGGAATAAACGAGCTACAGCAGATTTGGTAATATCCGAATGTAAAATTGTCAAACTTTTGTCTAATTTCAGAGTTCCAACTGAGAAAGTTAAAATGCAAAATCTTTTGACGAGTTATGAAGATGTTTTCTCTAACGGGTTAAGCGGCATCGGCAGAAACCGATGTGGTCCAAGCGAGTATCGAACTGGAGAACGGTTCAGATTGTATCCCAACCTCCATATCGCATTCCAGAGCCGAAAAGAGGCATCGTCAATAGTATGATCGACGAGCTATTAGACATGACATACACGAAATCCACATCGAGTAATGCTAAGCCCAGTCGTACTCATGAAAAAGAACAAGTAGGAAGGTTAAGTTCGGGTGTAACCAACATTACATACTCAGTTGAGAGCTATGGTTACAACATAAGGGAAAATAACCATGTAGGAAAATGAACCGAGGGAAACCTGGAATGTGTTTGTATACATTGTATCAATGAAAGGCATTAAAGAGTATTTTATGAGGGAGTGGGCCATAGTTCTATAGGTGGACGCCATTTAGGGATATAGCCATAAAGGTGGATCAGGGTTGACTCTAGAATGCGTTTGTACGATATGGGTATCAAATGAAGGTATTAATGAGTATTTTAAAAGGGCGTGGACCTTAGTTCTATAGTGGACGCCTTTTCGAGATATCGCCATAAAGGTGGACCAGGGGTGACTCTAGAATGCGTTTGTACGATATGGGTATCAAATGAAAGGTGTTAATGAGTATTTTAAAAGGGAGTGATCCTTAGTTCCATAGGTGGACGCCGTTTCGAGATATCGCCATAAAGGTGGACCAGGGGTGACCCTAGAATTTGTTTGCACAATATGGGTATCAAACGAAAGGTGTTAATGAGTATTTTAAAAGGGAGTGGGCCTTAGTTCTATAGGTGGACGCCGTTTTCGAGATATCGCCATAAAGGTGGACCAGGGGTGACTCTAGAATTGTTTGTACGATATGGGTATCAAATGAAAGGTGTTAATGAGTATTTAAAAGGGAGTGGGCCTTAGTTTCTATAGGTGGACGCCCTTTTCGAGATATCGCCATAAAGGTGGACCAGGGGTGACTCTAGAATTCGTTTGTCGATATGGGTATCAAATCGAAGGTGTTAATGAGTATTTTAAAAGGGAGTGGGCCTTAGTTCTATAGGTGGACCCTTTCTGAGTATCGCAAAAGGGGCCAGGGTGACTCTAGACTTTTGTGCACGATATGGGTATCAAATGAAAGGTGTTAATGAGTATTTTTAAAGGGAGTGGGCTTAGTTTTAGTGGCGCCTTTTCGAGATATCGCCATAAAGGTGGACGCAGGGGTGACTCTAGAATGATTTGTACGATATGGGTATCAATTAAAGGTATTAATGAGAGTTTTAAAAGGGAGTGGTGGTAGTTGTATATGTGAAGGCGTTTTCCAGATATCGACCAAAATGTGGACCAGGGTGACCCAGAACATCATCTGTTGGATACCGCTAATTTATTTTATATGTAATACCTGCCAAGATTTTAAGGGTTTTTTATTTCGCCCTGCAGAACTTTTCATTTTCTTCTACTTAATATGGGTAGGTGTCACAACCATTTTATAAGTTTTTTCTAAAGTTATATTTCGCGTCAATAAAACAATCCAATTACCTTACCATGTTTCATCCCTTTTTTCGTATTTGGTATAGAATTATGGCATTTTTTTCATTTTTCGTAATTTTCGATATCGAAAAAGTGGGCGTGGTCATAGTCGATTTCGTTCATTTTTCATACCAAGATAAAGTGAGTTCAGATAAGTACGTGAACTGAGTTCTAGTAAAGATATATCGATTTTTTGCTCAAGTTATCGTGTTACGGGCCATGCGGAAGGACAGACGGACGACTGTGTATAAAAACTGGCGTGGCATCAACCGATTTCGCCCATTTTCACAGAAAACAGTTAACGTCATAAAATCTATGCCCTACCAATTTCAAAGGATTGTTAATTTTTGTTCGCTTATGGCGTTAAAAGTATCCTAGACAATAAATGAAAAGGGCGGAGCCACGCCCATTTTGAAATTTTCTTTTATTTTTGTATTTTGTTGCACCATATCATTACTGGAGTTGAATCTTGACATAATTTACTTATATACTGTAAGATATTAAATTTTTTGTTAAAATTTTACTTTAAAAATATAAAAGTGGGCGTGGTCCTTCTCCGATTTTGCTAATTTTTATTAAGCGTACATATAGTATAAGAGTAACGTTCCTGCCAAATTTCATCATGATATCTTCAACGACTGCCAAATTACAGCTTGCAAATTTTAAATTACCTTCTTTTAAAGTGGGCGGTGCACGCCCATTGTCCATTTTTACTAATTTTCTATTTCTGCGTCATAAGGTCAACTCATCTACCAAGTTTTCGTCGCTTTATCGTCTTTTGTAATGATTATCGCACTTTTTCGGTTTTTTCGAAATTTTCGATATCGAAAAGTGGGCGTGGTTATAGTCCCGATATCGTTCATTTTAAATAGCGATCTGAGATGAGTGCTCAGGAACCTACATACCAAATTTCATCAAGATACTCAAAATTTACTCAAGTTATCGTGTTACGGACGGACGGACGGACGGACGGACATGGCTCAATCAAATTTTTTTTCGATCCTGATTATTTTGATATATGGAAGTCTATATCTATCTCTGATTCCTTTATATATGTACAACCAACCGTTATCCAATCAAACTTAATATACTCTGTGGCTCTGCTCAACTGATAATAAAATGGAGTGGTCGATTATGTATCGATTACCGACTCATCAACAGTTACGAAAAAGGAGAATTGTCCGGTCCCAAATTTCGAAGAAAGGCTGCAAGAAGCCAAACGTTTTCCAGGTTATTTTTTCGTCGCTCAATCTGAATAGTGGCTACTACCAAATCGCAATGGCACCCCGATGTCAAAACTTCACCTGCATTTATTCCGCAACTGTGGGATTGGTACGATTTCACGTATGCCGTTTTGGGCTTAGAACGCACCAGCATTTTTTAATCGACTCATGTCCGAAATACAAAACGATGAAGCAGGGCGACATGCGTCCTACATGGACCGACATTCTGATTGCAGCAGCTCTTTCGCGAAGAAATGTTACATAACCTTTCCCGCACACTTCCAGTGTTACTATCATGTGGACTCACACTAACGTCAATTAGGTGTTCATTGTTCAAACAAACCATCACATTCTTGATGACATCACTACATCCTACAGGCATCAAGTCGAGGAGAATTAATACAATGAATCGCCACCTTTCCAGCCACCACAAACGTCCATCGAAGTACGCAAATTCCCCTTACTCTTAGCGGCTATTTTCGCAGTTTGTGGCCGGATATTCCATCATATCTGACCGTTACGTCGTTACTACGGAAGAATACAAATTCGTATGGGCATTTAACAAATGGAACATATGCTCATCTCTCAAAACCAACAATGGTGAGCTACCGCATCGATGCCGATCACGAACTACATACGGACGCCAGTTCCATTGGCCTTTCAAGCGTCCCTAATGCCGCCGGAAGGGCGACTCCCAGCCGATTGCATACTTTATGTAGGTCGATCCACACAGACATACGATAGCGTTTCCACAGTTATGTCAGAAGTTTTGTGGTCGTGGAAGCATTGGAAAGATTGCAAGTAATTACGTATATGGAAGAACGATTCGAGTCTTATGATTGTACGCTCTGCG
>JARSSU010033241.1:0-10966 GCA_029619165.1 Eurosta solidaginis
ACTTTCCGGGAAAGTCTCCCAGCCATAAGCAATATACGTATTCCACGATGGTGCAATTCGCCCAAAATAAATGCATCCAAATACACGGTTTCTCAGATGCCTCAGAAAAGCATATGCAGCATGCGTCTATATCAGAGTACAACATGATGAAAACTCCTTCTCATCTCAGCTTTTCGTGGCTAAAACCAAAGTCGCTCCTCTACAGACGATTAGCTTACCACGATTAGAACTCTGTGGCGCAGTACTGTTATCAAAATTAGTAGCAAACACTCAATCCCAATTAAATCTGCCACCACACGAACTGACACTCTGGTCAGACTCCGCCATCGTGTTGGCTTGGCTAGAAAAACCCCCACATACATGGAAAACCTACGTGGCAAATAGAATCACCGTGATTCTACAGAACGTTAGTAACGCATCTTGGCGCCACGTACCCAGTGCTGACAACCCCGCCGATTTAGGAACCCGAGGATGCAAGCCGCAAGACTTAGCTGACTCTTCGTTATGGTGGAATGGACCCCAATGGCTCTCTAAACCGAGCTTGTTCTGGCCAAAATATGTCCCTTCTACTTCAACCCCTCCGGAGAAGAAACTCGTAGAAGCCTGGCATGCTGTCGATCATGCCGATATACTGGAACGATTCTCATCATATCCGCGCGCGTTAAGAGTTGTGGCCTTCATGTACCGGTTTATCCGCCAAACCCAGAAACAAACTAATTTCCAGTTCCCTAGTCTCTCACGCAGGAAGAACTATATTTCGCAAAAATTAAACTCATCATGTTAACGCAACGCCATCATTTCCCAGCAGAATTCGCGCAATTAGAAGCCTCAAAACACATCAGCAGAAAAGTTCATTGTTGACCCTCAATCCCGTGCTAGATAACGCTGGCATCCTGCGAGTTAAGGGTCGTTTAGTTAATGCCGACATCAGCGAGAATGAACGATACCCGATAATTATCCCAGATAACTCCAAGTTCTGCTCACTGCTATTAGACTTTCTCCACAAAAGTATTGCTTCATGCTGAGGTGCAACTGATGATTCGCATGATACAAGCGGAATACTATATTCCCCGCATCAAGCAGAAAGTAAAGAAATGCATATTCCAATGCAAGACGTGCACGATATACAAACAACAAATGCGTTCACAAATAATGGCCCCTCTACCCCCGAACGTGCCAGTTACTCAGTGCCATTTCACGTAACAGGAGTTGATTTCGCTGGCCCATTTATGGTGAAAACGTCCCTCTTACGACGAGCTTCTCACACGAAAGCGTACGTTTTGGCGTATTCGTCTGCTTCTCCACTAAAGCAGTCCACCTCGAATCATGCACAAATTTGACAACTGAAGCCTTCAGAGCCGCCTTCACCCGCTTCGTAGGGCGACGCGGATTACCCCACAAAATAATGTCTGACAACGGAAAGACGTTTGTTGGCGCACAACGAGCGATCCGAGGGAGATAGCCCTATTCCTCAAAAGAAGCAGCTGTTGATATTGCACAAAGGTATGCGGTACAGGGCCTCTCTTGGCAATTCATACCGCCGTATGCCCCACACATGGGCGGCCTATGGGAAGCCGCAGTAAAAAGCTTCAAAAACCATTTCACAAAAGTAGCTGGAAATCAAAAGTTTACATTTGAGAAATTCACCACTCTCCTCATTCGAATCGAAGCAGTGCTCAATTCTCGCCCTCTCTCTCCCATGTCACAGGATCCAAGCGACTTATTAGCCCTAACTCCTGGACATTTTCTTCGAGGAGCCCCCTTAACTTCCTCACCCGAACCGAATGCCAAAACGTATCCCCTACTACGAAATGGCAAAGATTAAAAGTTCTGCATCACCAGTTCAGCTGCACGTTGGAAGAGCGAGTACCTACAAACCTTGCATAAAAGATATAAATGGAAACATCCCCAACAAAATATTCTCGAAGGAGATATGGTCGTTATCAAAGACGACCTTCAGCCCCCAATGATTGGCGTTTGGGCCGAGTTATCAAACTCCATGCGGGCGCCGATCACGGTTCGTGTGGTAGATGTCCCGCACCCAAGCAGGTTAGTCACGCGAAACATTACTAAACTCTGCTCCTCCCATCTCAGGAACTGCCGCCATAGCAACTCATCTACATCACCGAAGAAATCTTCAACAAAGTCGACGGAACCTCAGAGGATCTCGAAGAGCGTCTACATCCCTCAGCTCCGCAGGCCGGCCGCCATGTTGAAGACATGAGTCAAATATACATATGCATACACGTACAATATTAATATATAATCCTTACATCTTAATACTACCTTAAATTTGTAATATATACCTACCCTTTTTTAATATATATAGACATTTCAGAAATACTTACATTGTTTAAAATACTTACCATTCAGAAATATTTACATTGTATAAAATCACATACTCATACTCATACTCATATTTTACATTCACCCTGCATCGATTTAGTAAGCTACCGTTTGCCTAAAATATGCAGATTTAAGAAATGCATACATATTTTCCTATTTACCTATTTATACACTTACCGTTTTTCTCTCTCCTGTAAGTTAAAAAGTAAGCGGTCCAACTGAATGCATTGGACCGCTTTAAGTTAGTTGTTCGCCATCAGCCTAACTATACAAGCGCCTCTAATTTATTATACGAAAAAGTGTGTACACTAATAATTAACCCTTTGTCAGGCAAGACCGTCTGCAGAAGGTCTTTGCTTTTTACGTATTCAAATGCAAATCGTATGGCGCTCGCTTGCTATAAGGTAACGGTTCATTGAATAATATAGGTTCTTTCTTATTATTCATAAAAAAAAGACTCTTAAGTGGACGATCAACTGTTTTGTTAGTTCTAGGCGAGACAAAGTGAAAAGTGACGCATAAATTGTCCTAGAAATTTTGCCACATTTAAAATTAATAAAAAAGTGATTTCCAGTGAAGTAGTTTATTGGGAATTTTTAATGTAAGCTAAAATGTTGTTGATTTTCATATTTCATGTTGGCTCAATATCGAACAAAGAAAATAGTGTGCTATTTAGTGTTTTGTTAAGACCTTCCCTGGACGGTCTTGCCCGGGTAAGGTTAAATTCCTAATTTGATGGAGTAGTGCAACACTAGTTTATTGTGTCACCTTGTTTTCCCCTACTTTTTACTCTGTAAAGGCTAGTTTTGTATGGTATCTGGTATTTCAGAAAATGGAAGGAGCTAGACCACAGAAAAAAAGAAGATACTGTGCGAAAAGTCACAAGAGCTGACTAACGAAGATAAAAGGAAGAAATTCAATCTATCTTCAATGACAGACGAGAATCGAGCAATTAATGAACTCAACTATTTTGTCTGATGAAGACTCCGAGTAGAAGATGATAGCGACAGTACAGCAGACCCAGATTACGTTGTGATCAGATATCGCCTGAAGAAGAAGAAATGATAACCGACGTTTTAGATGAGATAGACAATGGCAATTTTGAAAAGGGAGATGGACTTTGCTGAACCTTAGCGCACTTACTGATGTTTCATCAACAACGGTAGCTTCAAAAAATACAAAGCCCCCCACCTGAACCAGCAGATAAATATCGGATGCTAACACCACACCACTCGATATGCAACCATCTACTTCTAAGGCTACCTCTTTAGGACGTACTACTACCAGAAAGGCCAGTAAGCCACCGAAAAAGACGCATTCCCATTACCAACTGTGACCCTAGAGGACCACAGGTGCGACTTCAACAGGTGGATATACAGGATCAAGCGTGGATGCCATATACAAGGGATCGACTGAGTTCTCGAAATTCTATGGCGCCAAAGGTCGATGAGAATGCATGTAAATGAAATAGACTTCCGCGGAGACTCTGAGTACCTGATACAGTACAAAACACTTAAGACACCGGTGACTTTTTCAATAATTTTTTTACTACCAACTGTTCAATTTGATTGTTGAGGAAACCAATCGAGCAGCCCGTTCAGAAGATATAAATACGCAATTCACAACTAACTCTGCACAAGTTCGAAGATATATCGGAATTCTGATATATATGTCTATTTTTCGATATCCAAATATAGAGTCACACTGGAGTGAATTTGGATTTAAGCATGTACCGGAAGCCTTGCTTGGAAAGAAGTTTGTGGCAATAAAGAAATACTTATCATTGCTGATGAGAGAAAACGTATCAAAAAAGGTGACCAGGATACGATTCGTTGTTCGAATAAGGAAAGTCATTGAGATTTGAACGATCGCTTCGACTCCGCTCCAAACAAGCTCGGTTATGTGTCGATGAGCAAATGTGCAAAACAAAAGCAAGGCATCACTTACGGCAATATATGCCCAATAAACCCAATAAATGGGGTATCAAGTTGTTCGCCTATGTGACACGAATGGATACGCATACCGATTTGAAGTTTATAATGGAGCCGGTGATAATATTGTTCTACCAGGCACACCAGATCTGGGAGTACGAGCATGTCGTGATTCGGTTATCGCAACCATACCTAATTTTGCTAACCATATTCTGTACTTTGACAACTTTTACTCATCTCTTCCACCTCTAGTTTATTTACGAGCTCGTGGTATATTTTTCACTAGGTACAATTCGAGCCAACCGATATCTAATTGCAAGTTACCGTCTGATTCGGAAGCGCAGGTTAAAAAGCAAGCAGAGGATATGCAATTGAGTTTTGTGGCACCGCTTACGGAGTAGACTTAACTACAGTCCTTTGGAAGGACACTAAAAATGCTTCGACTATGTTCAACTTATGTAGGTATCCAACCATTTGCTAAAGGGGATGCGGCCCCCTACCCATCGGATACACACAGATATAATAGAAAGACCAGGGAATACATTGAGATAGATTGCCCACAAATAATTCGTGAGTACAACTCGCACATGGGAGGTGTAGACCTCATGGATTCTTATATGGGCAGAAACGGTTTGCGTATAAAAACAATGGATACCCTGACGCGCATATTTTATCATCTACTTGATATGGCGATCACCAATGCTTTCATACTATATCGTCGAAAGAATTCATCATATTCCGAGAGCAACCACCGGTAAAAGGTTTGACATTGTATCAATTTCGTTTGGAGTTAGCTAAAGCTCTGTGTGCTTCTACTGATAGGCCAACAGTCGGACGGCCCCAAGCACCCCACATGTTATCCACAGTAAAACCGCCGTTGGTAAAAGAGCAATACACCCTCGGGAGGACATAAGATATGATAAGTTTCACCACATTCCTGAGTGGAGTTCAAAAAAAGCTTGCAAGTTTTGCAAGAAATCAGATACACATACCTTTTGTACAAAATGTCAAATACATTTATGTTACTCAAGTAGCAAAAACTGTTTCAGAGATTATCACACTCACGAATAATGTAAAAGCAATACTGTAATACTTTTGTTACCGCCTGTGAACTATTTTTCTTAAATAAAGTTGAATTATTTTATTAAATACTTGTTTAATCACCTCGTTCATTTTCTACTCTTACACGGGCAAGACCGTCTGCAGACGGTCTCCAAATTTTGGGGCCTAGCGCCAAACTTAGACGAAATTTTAGAAATCTGATTTCGAATATGACATCAGCGATGGCAAATTATGCGCAAACTAAAATTTCCAGCCCAAAATTTTGCTATTTCTATTTTGCCCGTCTAAGGGTTAAATAATAAATATTAAAGTTTATAATTTTATACCTATACAAAATCGAAAGTTGTCGCGCCTTTTTATTTACTAAAGAGAAGTGCTTCCCTTGTGCGTCTACTCCCTATAGTGCGTCTACTCCCTATAGTGCGTCTACTCCCTATAGTGCGTCTACTCCCTATAGTGCGTTCTATACTTGAGTGGAGTGCTCATCCCCTCTACCATTCCTGGTGCACCCTTACCTAACTTAATTACTGCAATTTTATACAGATTGTTATGACAATTAGTGAAATCGAGAACTAAGTGATTTAAGTCGAGTATCTTCATGCGCCGAATTATTAATTTCAATATTTTTAGTTATACACTATGAAAGTCGTAAAATTTTATTACATTCCAAAAACTTGTAAATTTCACGAATGTCAAATATCAGTTATGACAACTATTATTAATTTAATTAAATGTCAACTTACTTCCCTAAGCGCCATCTGTTGGTAAGTAGTTAAATGGTTAGATGTCGTTTTCAAATTGAACATATGCCTCTGTTGTTGTTGTTGTTGTTGTTGTAGCAATGCTCGCCCCACCTAATAGCCGCGATCAATCACAAATTGTCATCAATATCCTCTAACGGGAGTCCAAGGAAACTTGCCGTTTCAACAGGGGTGGACCATAAGAAAGGGGTGTTAGAGGCGTTGGTTCCACATTACAGTTGAAGAGATGGTTGGTGCTGGCAAGCGGGGCATACGTTTTGTATGTCGGGGTTGATTCTGGATAGGTAAGAGTTTAACCTGTTACAGTATCCAGAACGAAGTTGAGCAAGAGTGACACGCGTTTCCCTGGGGAGTATGCGTTCCTCTTCCGCGAGTTTTGGATAATTTTCGTTAAGTACTGGATTCACCGGGCAATTCCCGGCATAAAGGTCCTGTTTATGGAGTTCACCAAGGACCTGCTTGTGTTTTTTTCACTTCATACGGCTGGGTTCTCAGGTGCCGTATTTCCTCAAAATGCTTACGGAGATGACTCCTTAAGCCCCTAGGCGGTGCTGTTTCATCAATCAGATGTCTGTTGGGATGCCCAGGTTTCTGGGTATTCAACAGGAACTGTTTGGTCAGCATCTCATTTCTCTCCTTGATGGGGAGTATTCTCGCCTCATTATGCAGATGGTGTTCTGGGGACATAAGAAGACAGTCCGTGGCGATTCTGAGAGCAGTATTTTGGGTGATTTTAGGCTTGGCGACCATATGGGTGACGCGTAGCACGTAATCGGCTGGCTAATTGCTTTGTATGTAGTCATGAGCGTTTCTTTACTTTTCCCCAAGTACTGCCAGCGGGGTTTGAGATTTGTACGGCTCTGAATCTCGGACATTCGGCTGCGTGCTCACCAAAATGTGATCCTGATCAGTCACACCCAGATTTTGGGGTTTAGGACAGTCAGTAGCGTAGTGCCATCGACGTGGATGTTCAAAATGGTCGACATTTGGGACGTCCATGTTGTAAATAAGGTCGCGGAAGATTTAGTCGGTGATAATGCCAGGTTTCGCGAGGCGAAAAAACTGGAGAGATCAGGGAGGTAGCCGTTTATTTTATTGCATAGCGCATCGATCTTTGGGCCGGGGCCTGTGGCCATTATTGTGCAGTCATCGGCGTAGGAAACGATTGCGACTCCTTCCGGTGGTGAATGTAGCTTAGATATGTAGAAATTAAACAAAAGTGGGGATAGGACACCACCCTGTGGCACCCCTTGTTTAATCTTCCTTGGTTTTGATGTTTCGTTTCTAAATTGCACCGATGCCTGCCGACCACCCAGATAATTTGCGGTTCATATTTTAAGACATGGGGGAAGGGTAGACCCTTCCAGGTCTTGCAGTAACGAGCCATGGTTGACCGTATCAAAAGGTTTTGATACGTCTAGCGCTACGAGTACTGTTCTGTGGTGGGGGTATTGATTTAAACCGAAATGTATCTGGGTGCTAATGGCATTTAGCGCGGTGGTAGTGCTATGGAGTTTTCTGAAGCCATGCTGATGAGGGGCTAGCTGCAAATTTGCTTGGAAATAAGGGAGCAAAATGGCTTCAAGCGTCTTTGCCACTGGCGATAGGAGAGATATCGGACGATACGACTCACCTATGTTAGCTGGTTTCCCAGGCTTTAGTAGCGGGACCACATTGGCCATTTTCCATTTCTCAGGTATGACAAAGGTGGAAAGAGACAGGTTGAAGACATGCGCTAAATATTTGAAACCCTCTTTCCCTAGGCTTTAAGCATCGGCATGGCTATGCCGTCTGGGGCCCACTGCTTTGGATGGTTTAGCACGACAAATGGCGTCCTCAACCTCTTTAGCGGTGATGGTGGTTGGTGACGCGCTGAATTTGTGTTTACGTGCGTGTCTATTGGCTCTCCGTCTATCTTTGTCGACCGTAGGATGCATTATATATTGTCGGCAGAAAGCCCTCGCGCATTTTTTCGCGTCCGACAGCACTTTGTCGCCAAAGGCGATGGAAACTTTGTCTTTGTGCTTAGTCGGATTCGATAAAGACTTTACGGTGACCAAAGTTTACCCACACCAGTAGAGAGGTTACAACCTCTTAGGTGCTCCTCCCATTTCGCCTGCTTGTGTTCATCCACAAGTAATCTGATGCGTTGGTTTATATCCTTTATTTGGGGGTCGCCTGGATCAAGCGTCTTATAAGGTCACGTTCTCTCGCTAAGTTTGCGGCCTCCGCCGGGAAGTGGGGCCGGATTTCGGGAATTCTCCCGGCGGGAATGAAATGTGCCGAGGCGGATTTAATGACCTTACGGAAGGCACGCTCCCTTGGTGGGCATTAGTCGGGATAGGGAGGGCAGCAAAGCGGCTGTCTGTAAAGGATTTATATTCTTCCCACTTTCCTTTTTGAAGTTTATGAAAGTGCGTTTTTCAGTGACGATGAAGTCGGCGGTACGCTCAAGCGAAATAAGTATGGGCAGGTGGTCGGATGCCAATGTTACCATCGGCTGCCAGTTGACGCAGTTTACGAGTTCTGCGCTCACGATTGAGATATCTGGCGAGCTGTGACAGCTTCCTACCATACGTGTGGGGGCGTTTCCGTTTATTGTGCAGAACGTCGTTTCTTCTATTTGATCCGCCAACATCTCACCCCTACTGTCCGCCCGCAAGTTTGAATGCCATAGATCATGATGGGAATTGAAATCGCCTAAGATAATGCGATTGTTGCCAGTGAGTAAGGCCCTGATATTAGGGCGGTGTCCACTGGGGCAACAGGTGGCAGGAGGGATGTAGATGTTGATGATTTCTAGGTTTGCATCGCCTGACCGTACAGATAGGCCTTGACGTTCTAAGACATTGTCCCTGCGGTCGATGCCAGGATCAAATATATAATATTGCACAGAGTGGTGTATGATAAACGCGAGACCGCCTCCATTTCCGCTCTCGCGGTCTTTCCTGTGGACATTATACCCAGAGCAGGTCTGCAATGCAGATCTTGCTGTGAGTTTAGTCTTTTGAATCGCAGCAATGCGGATGTTGTGCCGCTTCATGAAATCGACTATCTCCGTAATCTTCCCTGTTAGTCCATTACAGTTTAACTGCAGAATTATGAAGTGCATATGCCTCTAGTGTTCAACGGTAGCAAATTACCATGGCGAGATACCTATTTGCTATGGTGAGAAATCTTTCTAATACTAATCTGTGAGAAATTGTAATTATTCATTTCATATTTGCCAAAAATATGCATTTAAATATATCTTGCTAGAATTTGCCACGGTGCCTTGATATTGCATTTCAATTTTATTAGCGTGTGAGAAATAAAGAAAATTAAGTCGAATCATGTGTAAGATTTCTTACAAAGATTTTTAACTTTAATGTTCTCCTTTAAAGCCTTAATAGAATATGAGTAAGTAGGGTACTATTTCGCCTAACAACCCCAACCCTAAATGGCAACCCTACTCAAAAATGTCCCTATTGTAATGCGGAGTGAAATAGCTTTCGTTTTATACCCATATCGGCATATCTCATGCACTTTGTTTTTAATTTCGAATAGGTGGCAACCCTAAATGGTAACCCTACTCAAAATTGTAATGCGGAGTGAAATAACTTTCGTTTGATACCCATATCGTCATATCTCATGCAATTTTTTTTAAATTTCGAATAGGTGGCAACCCTACTCAGGAATCTCCCTATTGCAATGCGGAGTGAAATAGCTTTTCGTTGATACTCATATCGGCATATGTCATGCAATTTTTTTTAATTTCGAATAGGTGAAAACCCTAAATGGCAACCCTACTCAAAAATGGCCCTATTGTAATGCGGCGTGAAATACCTTTCGTTTTATACCCATATCGGTATATCTCATTCATTTTTTTTTAATTTCGAATAGGTGGCAACCTTGTGAAACATTCTGAGTGGCAACACGTAGGTAGAAAGTCTTAGAAGGTGATGCGTTATCTCTGTGCCAAATTTCGTTTAAATCGGTTGAGCCGTTCCCGAGATCGTTCGGCTATACAAATATACAAGAATTACTCGTTTAAAGTTATAAGATTAACTACGTCACTTTAATACACTGTACCCGTTGCGGTTCAATTAAACTCTACATAAAGTAAATTTTATATTTTATTGTATACCTACAATAGCTGGTGGAGTAAGTGTATTTCTTGTCTCTTTACATTCTACTTTTAACTCTATTCTGCTTTCTCGCAATGCAATAAAAAACGCATCATAGGTTGAGAGATTAATATTAATACATTTAATTTACTCATTATTATATAAATATAATGATTTGTGGGACCGTAGTTGCCACATATGTACGTATGACAAGGGTTTGAAAAATCACTTGGCCTTATATTCAAACATCTGTTTTTTATTTGCGAAATTTTTAAAATATCGTCTGAAATGTTAATTTTGATTTTCACACTTCATCATTCAATACCCGTGTCTCTTGGTATGACACTTCTTAAAGTTGGCGGCCATATCCCCAACTAAGCCAATGGAGTGAAACACATTGTTTATAGTCTACCAACCAAGTTTAAATATAACCTACGCGTTACGTTATATATGTGAATACGTAGGCACATATGAGCCGTTTATTTTGAAAGTGGCATAAGTCATTTCCAACTCATGGTCTTAAATGCATTGTTATTTTTGAACGAATGCATATATAGATGGTTCTACAATTATAAAATAATAATAAGAATTGCATCTTTTGGATATTGGACTCTAACAAACTGGAAGCGAGGAGAGATACAAGCAAATTATCACTGAACCTAAACGACATGAAATGACTTATGCCACTTTCAAAATAAACGGCTCATATATTTACCAGGTGAGGCTTTATCCTTTGAAGGAACAAACGCTTTACCAAGAC
>JARSSU010033242.1:0-44608 GCA_029619165.1 Eurosta solidaginis
TCTATATACGTACAGCTTTGTGAAATTTGAGCTTCTAGAGTTGTTAAATGGGCCGAATTGCGAAAAGTTTCCTATCTGAGGACAATCGGTTTTTGGGATATATGCTGTATATACTGGACCGATCTCATCCATTTCTTCAGACAACAATATGTGCAACATGCAAAAGCGTATGGTGAGAATTTGCGGATAGATATGATAAAAATCCTCTACTTTTCTGAAAAACAGTTTATGGGGTGTATATGCTACAGTGGTCCGATCGGCTCGGTTCCGACAACTATCTAATCAGGACACCTAAATATTCCCGCCCACCATAATATTCAGCTCCTCTTCCTGATCATTTCGGTATACTCATTGTGGGGCTATCTATTCTCCTTTAAGAACTACAATTTCAGATTCGTAGAAAAACTTATATGTGCACCGGTCTATGAAAAGGTGGCTTAAAAAGAAGAGGCAGAAACGTCCTGAGAAATGGCATTGTTTATTCTTTAACAGCTGTTTCTCGCAATCTTTTTGAGTCATCAGCCACTGCTTTTCATTTTTTTGAAACTATAAAAAATCGTACACAACCAAGCCCACTTTTTCGATATCCAAAATATGTCATTATCAAATAATAATACCTGGAATCTTCAACGACCCTATTGTGCGAAAATACCGTTTTGTTCACTTTTTGAGTGATTCTTACCAATGGAAACAAACCGCACGGTTTCTATCTTATTTCCGCATTTAATAGTACAAGTGACAAGTACAATCACTCTTCGTGTTTCAATCTTTAAACGAGTTTTTCTCGAAACTTGTTTTCGCACAATCGGGTCGTTTGATGATTCCGGTCCATAATATAATATGTACAGCTATTTTTTATGCATTCAAAGACGCGCTTTTAATCCATCGCAATCAATGATGGCATAATCAGCTTTAAAATATCTTAAATCAGTAGTAGAATAAATTAAAATGACGTATGAATTAATCAGAGTGTAACATTTGAATCATAATAGTTCATTATTAACGTAAGCTAATATTTCAATATTTAATAGTTTCATTATCAATGAGTTTAACCGATCGCTATTTATTATGCAGCGTGCGTTAAACCAAAGCATAAAATAATAATTGGCAGTAATATAATTTTAATGTATGCAAATAATGAATTACAATATAATAATAAAAGATTGAAAAAGATAGCAAACAAAGCCAATACAGGTTCAGTTTTAATTTGAAAACTAAATGAGTTAATATAATTAAAACTATGTGCACTCCGATAGCATCTTCGATTATGACTGAACCGGAGCTTCATGTTATTCTCAGCTTATGATAAAAGGGTCTACCCTATAAAAACATATATACCAAATTTGAAGAATCGAATCACAAATACAGTTGTTAGTAGTAGACCGTCCAGGTACTTTTCTCCCGAATATAGAATATTATAAATACTAATTTAAAAAAGGCTACTTATATACAAAATTTTAGCCAAATCGAACAGTAAATAGAATTGTGATCGAATATCGGTCCCTGGTCACTTCTCGAAAGATTAAGTTCACAGGAAGTGAGCACTCACGGATACAGCATAGCGAAAAATAAAAAACACATTTAACGGGCCCTATTGCCAAAAATATAAATCAAAATCGCACTATAAACTGGTTATCAAGACAGTTGGCCAATGACACTTCTCGGATGAAATTGTCTCTATATTACTCTCTATCATACCATACACTATTTATTAAAGTATCGTGTTTCAAACTATATCTTTTCGAAAGAGGCACCTCTGTGCCGAATTCACGGTATGATCGCGCCTGGTCCACTTCCCTGGACCATTGTTAATCTAAGGTATCCTCAAACTCCGTGTAATGGACGTTGTGACCAGGCTACTCCTGTCATGCAGAGTCGTTTTAAGGCAGTGGGTTGTTAACCGTCGAAATCTAAAACTGCTCAGCTAGAGAGGAAACCTCATCAGCTAAGTAAAATATATGCCGTAGTAGTAATTAATATACATACATATAATGTTGTGAAATTAGTAGAAATTGAATTCAGTATGTCAATGAATACAGTTAGTTACTATTAAGAGACGAAAGAACAGATTTTTTAATGCAAAAAGCGAGTCTGAAACACCAAAATGTGCTAGAGTGGGAGTTGTAATTCTGACACAAAATAGCGGTAAGGGCGGTTTAAAATGTCTGAAGGCGGGGAAGGGACAGTAAGTTTACATCGGTCAACAGAAATGAGATAGAAACCGAACCATTTAGTAATTTAATCATAAATAAAATTCCAAGCATGTCCCTACTATTAGCAAGGGTGGAAAGATTAATAAGTTTCAGGCAATTAGTATAAGTTGCAGATTATACGTAGAATCCCAATGAACTCTTTTAAGGAGAAAAGTAGGAATGTTTTGACTGATTCAAGCCGATCAATATGACCCTGGTAGCTCGGGTTCCAAATGATTGCACCATATTTCTAACATCCTCTTGACTGATGTTGTAAAAAGAGCTTTAGTAACGTACGGGTCGCTAAATTCTTTAGACCATCGCTTTACAAACGCCAGTTACCTCTAAACTTATTAACACACACAGTGACAAACACATGTATATACATATGTATTGTGATACATACATATGAGATAGTTTAAATCTCTTTAGCGTACAAAGATTAACAATTTTTGTTTGGATTAGTCATATACTAGCAGACCCGTCAGACATTGTTCTGCCCTAAATTTGGTCTATCTCCATACATTTTAATTAGCTTTTTCCGTCTAACTCTATCCCCCCACCCTCCTCACTTTTCCTTAATCCTTTTGTTCACTCCTCCCTCCGTATTTTCGTTTCATCTATCTCTATTTTCGTCTCACTCTATCTCTTTCTCAGTCTCCTTCTCCTTCTCTCTTTTCTCTTCCCTAAAGTTTTTCCCATTCTTCTTCATCCCTTATTGCCAGACAAATCGAATAGGACGTATGTAAATAGGTATGTGGGTATTATTAATTCATGTCTTTATTTCGGCTTCGCATGCATATTTATAAGTTTTGCCAGGTTGATGTGACTAAATCGAATATCAGAATGAAAATTACTTTAAAGCTCTCAGCAACAACTTTCATACTTTGGGTATCCGGGTCCAGGGTTTGCCCATATCTTGAGACCCTAGTCACCCAGCGGTATAAAAATTACTCTGTACTAAAGCACTCATCAACAGCTTTCATTTGTTATCCATATTGTATAAACACTTTCTAGGGGAAGCCTGGTCCATGTTTTGGCCTCAATCTCGAGACCCTAGTCACCAATAGGTATGTAAACTACCCTGTACTAAAACACTTATCAACAGCTTTCATTCGTTATCCAAATTCTATAAACACATTCTAGGGGTACCCGCGTCCACGCTTTCGCTTATATCTCGAGACCCTAGTTACTTGCGGGTACGAAAAATACTCCGTATCAAAGTACTCATAAACAGCTTACATTCGATACCCATTTTGTACAAACATATCCCTGGATTACACAGGTCCAGGTTTTGATCTCAAGACCCTATCCATAACGGGATAAAAATTAGCCTATGTCTGTCTCCTGGTTCTAAGCTACCCCTCCACAAATTTTCAGCCAAATATGTTCATCCGTTACTTCCTCTTCAATCACTCTTTTACGGTTTTCACACAGACGGCTTATTGAATAATAAAGGCAGTTTTCTACATTAAGACGCTTATTGAGCTCAATCTTCCCTACAAAATTCGAGTCTATAATTATTTCATTAGTAGCTAATCGAATGCCTAATGAAGTCAAAAGCACAATGCAACTCTGTTGGGAGCGTTCAATATCTTAGTTTTTGGTGTGTTCAGTGCTTAAAAATGTCAATTGTCAAAGCAAATGTCATTGTCTGCATGGCAGAACGATACAAGGTGGCCGCATCGAACAGCTGATTATAACCTTTTTTATTTGATTTGATACATCAACTTCCGGCGCAGTACGATTTTGACATTTGTCCATCGAATTTACAAAAACAAAGTACATGGAATTCTTATTTATGTATGTAGGTATGTCACCATGCTGCCACCTTGTATCGTTTCGCCATGATTGTCTGTCATATAGCATTGTCATTTTATTCGCTTGAAATTTCATCCTTCATACTAATCGAGCAGTTACTTCTGTGTGAAAGCAAACAATTTACGATTTCATTAGAAGGTGAAATGAGATCATTAAGTTTCTGTGTGAAAGCAATATTAATCTATTAAAAAAAGCGCATCAAAATCCGTTGCGTATTTTTAAAGGTTTAAGCATTCATAGGGACATAGGGACAGAAAAAGCGACTTTGTTTTATACTATGTAGTGATGTACATACCTATAAACCTACGCCTGAAGTTAAATAACGCAGCGAATGCTATATATGTACGTATGAATGTGTCGCATAAAGCCTCACTCAAAAGCAATTAGCGCGGACAGTTCACAGCGAACAAACACACATACGCATTTTTTGATAAAAGTGTTACTTTTGTTTAAACAATTTGGCTGATATAAGAAAGGAATCAAGTATTTTTTTGATGCAGATCGAAGGTAAATATTTCAAAGTTTTACTGAAAAGTAGAATTTTATAAATCCATCCATCCGTTTATGAGTTACAGCTGTGTAAACAAAAATTTTATGACTTTTTATTACATTTTGGCAATTTGCCACACCCCTATAATCTATACATTCAAATTATATTAACTGTACCATCTCACGTAGCTAAGCTTTCAAATGCAAAAAACAGTTTTAAAATCGGAGCATTCTGTGTGAAGTTATGTGCATACATGGCATTTAGCGACTTTATTTTATAAGATTTATAGATATAATACTTCTATATCAATACCTTCCTATCTTCCTAATGTGCAACTTTCTGTCAATCATTATTTGCTGAAATGGTGCAAAGGTATGTTCTGCGCATGCGCGGGCTTTGTTAGTGTTAGTGAATTGTAGTAGCGTGTGTAAAAAAAGTATTAAAGGGGTACCAATGGGTCACTATCCCCTTTACCCAACTTTTGCATACTAATTGTTATAAAATCTCAGTTTAGTCGATTAAACAATGAAAACGCCAACAAATACAATACAAGGCTGGATGTCTTTATTATATAAGCATGGGCTGCAGCCATAGCAAGTACATTATTTACATAAATAGTACACAAGGCGAAGAATTTATATTTTTGAAATCAAAAAAATTCAAATATACATGTATGAAAATACACATATACATACATCCCAACAAGCATTTATTTAAACGTTTTAAAAAATAATTAAAAATGAATTTGCTTGAACATACGATATATAAACGTTTTAAAATTTTTACTTATTTTGAGTTTTTTAATGAAATACATTTTTGATGAAGTAAACAAAATATGATTACTGGGCTGGCTGCAATTGGTGTTGAAATAATATCAATTTTGTAAATTTTACTTATTGTAATTACTAGAGGCATTTGCTTCTAAGTTTAAGAGTTT
This sequence comes from Eurosta solidaginis, assembly GCA_029619165.1. Classification (NCBI taxonomy): domain Eukaryota; kingdom Metazoa; phylum Arthropoda; class Insecta; order Diptera; family Tephritidae; genus Eurosta; species Eurosta solidaginis. The sequence continues at coordinate 5,441 of JARSSU010033242.1, forward strand.
CAGGCACTTAAATAGGGGCTGTGTTATAAAAATCTGGGAAAATTGCTATTAGAAACGTCTAGTAAAATCAAGAGCATCCAGTGTGCTTAAGCAGCTACTAAGAAATATCGTCTAAAACTACTGAGATTGATATGGTTGTATATTACTAGATGGTGAACTAAGAATACTGTTTAAGTGACTTAAACTATGAACATTTTTCTTTCGTTTGTTTCATAAGCCATTGAATGCGCTTGTAATTCTCAATTGGTTAGTGAAGTATTCTAAAGACATAGTTTAAAGTTTTTATCCCAAAGCGGGGGTTTTCATAGCAAAATAAGGTGGCTCAAAACACAGCCAATAACTTGGAGTCCAAGTGCTCGGCCCCAGTAAATACATACAAAGGTGTAACAGGTGCATAGCGATCTCTGTTCTTCTACAAGAACAAATAAATAAAATAAACGTAATACAGTTCACTAAAGTAAAAAATAATATAATTAAAAAAATTAAAATATTCGCCCTTCGAATCACCAAAGCTTAGATACATATTTTCCGTTATGATTGTCGGCTCTATATTTTTCAAACTACTCTTCTTCTCATGGTTTAGCCTGACTATGTGGATATAAATATCATACGAGTTGTGGTGGTGGAGGGTGGGGCCGTGTGTAGAAGTCCACGAAAGTGGGGAAAGCTTCTGACCGCCATTCACCTGGGAATGGCCAGAGCGATTCTTTTGCATGCAGTTCAAGCAGCTCACTACTGCCGGTCGCTTGCGGCCAAGTATCCTCTGGGTAGCCGCTAAACATCCGTTTAGCGGTGAGCTAATGTGAGAAGGCGACAACCTGGCTAGGCCACTCTGACATAATCTGTTTAAGGGCTAGCCGGGGGAGATCTCATCGGCAGCGTCTGTACACCTCTAGGTGTGGCTGCAAGCGGGCGTCTGTCTTGGAGCAAGCGGATCGCTATATAAACGTGCCAAGTAATATTTTCACCCCCGCTGAGCGGGTTGTGCGCTGGGCTTGGGACCCGCCACGTAAAACCATACTCCAATGAAATATAACAACAAGCCTCGGATAAATATACTCTCTATTGATGGCGACCATGGCAAACGTTTGAAGGACAATGAATTGAGGGCATGCACCTGGAACGTCCGCTCCCTTAATGGGATTGGTGCAGATGCCCGGCTGGTTGATGTCCTCGTCAAAGCAAAATCTGACATCACCGCCATCCAAGAAATGCGTTGGACGAAGCAAGGAAGAAAGAAGATCAAAAATTGTGACATATATTGGAGTGGCCATACGAATAAGCGCAGTTTCGGCGTCGGATTCGTGGTGGGAGAGAGATTTTGTCGCCAAGTTCTGGCGCTCACAGCTGTGGACGAACGTCTCGCCGCTATTCGAATAAAAGCAAAACTTTTTAATATATCATTCATCTGCGCCCATGCGCCGACAGAGGAGAAACACGATGAGGTGAAAGACACTTTTTACGAACAATTAGAACGCACATACGAGCGCTGCCCCCGTCACGATATAAAAGTCGTGCTTGGTAACTTTAACGCCAGGGTGGGCAAAGAAAGTGTTTTTGGCCCTACAGTCGGAAAGTTCAACCTACACAATGAAATTTCTGCTAACGGACCGAGGCTGATTGTCTTTTCCGGTGCTCGAAACATGGTCATATCCAGCACGAGGTTCATGCATAAAAAGATACATCAAGCTACATGGCTGTCTCCTGATCGAAATACTCGCAATCAGATCGATCACGTTGTGATAGACGGACGGCATGCCTCCAGTGTTTTAGATGTGCGCACGATCCGAGGACGTAACATCGACTCGGACCATTATCTCGTTGCAGCCAAAATACGCACCCGCCTCAACGCGGCTAAAACCAAGGAACAAAAAACACAAGGGATGCTAGACGTCGTAAAGCTTCAATCACAACAGACTGCCAATGATTTCGCAACTCGACCCTCACACCTGCGCTCTGAGAGCACAACTCATCCTGAAGGAATACAGGAGCAGTGGGAGCATATTTCCAAAACACTTCGTACTGCCGCCGAGGAAAAAATTGGTTACCGGCCACCACGAAAAAACAACTGGTACGATGAAGAATGCCGCGTTGCAACTGAAAGAAAAGACACTGCCTACAAGGCTACGTTAAAACGAGTGCGACAAGAGGAGTGTGTGAAGGCTTTCGTGAGTTGAAAAAGGAAGCGAGACGCCTTTTCAGGAAGAAAAAAGCAGAAACAGAAAGGCGTGAATGCTAGGAGCTTGAGCTGCTAGCCACCAGGAATAACGCCCGAAAATTTTACCAAAAAATACGGCGACAGACGGAAGGTTTTAAGACCGGGGCAAACTGCTGTAGGAACGAAAATGGCGACCTTGTAACTGATGTCTAGAGAGTGCTTGAATTATGGAGGGAATATTTCTCTGCTCTCCTAAATGGAGGCAGCAATTCACCGCGCAGAGATGAAGAACCCGATCCCGCAATCGACGATGATGGAAGGCGCATGCAGCAGCTTCTTAGCAAAATATGGGCGGACGAGTGCATGCCCGACGGTTGGAATCTAAGTGTTCTTTTCCCAGGCCACAAGAAGGGGGATACTGCAAAATGCACCAACTATCGTGGAATCAGCCTTCTAAATATCGCATATAAGGTCCTTTCAAGTGTATTGTTCGAAAGATTGAAGCCCACCGTGAACCGGTTGATTGGACCTTATCAGTGCGGCTTCAGACCTGGTAAATCTACCATCGACCAGATTTTCACAATGCGCCAAATCTTGGAAAAAACCCGTGAAAAAAGAATCGGCACACATCATCTCTTCGTCGACTTTAAAGCCGCCTTCGACAGCACGAAAAGGAGCTGCCTATATGCCGCTATGTCTGAATTTGGTTTCCCCGCAAAACTTATACGGCTGTGCAAAATGACGTTGAGGTGTTGCTCAGCTCAGTCAGAATTAGGAAGGACCTCTCCGAGCCGTTCGAAACTAAACGAGGTTTCAGACAGGGTGACCCCCTATCGTGCGATTTCTTTAATTTGATGCTGGAGAAAATTATACTAGCTGCAGAACTTGACCGCACTGTAACAATATACTATGAAAGCGTGCAATTACTGGCGTATGCTGATGATATTATTATCATCGGCGTAAACACCCGCGCTGTTAGCTTTGCTTACTCCAAACTGGAAAAAGAAGCGGTAAAGATGGGTTTGATGTTGAATGAGGACAAAACGAAGTACCTGCTGTCATCGAGCAAAGAGTCAGCGCATATGCGCTTTGGCAACCACGCTACTGTTGGCAGCCATAATTAAAGATATATAGAGATATAAAGATATAGTAAAAGACTTCATTTATTTGGGAACCAGCATCAACACTAGCAACAACATCAGTACTGAAATCCAGCGAAGAATCAGTCTTGCCAATAAATGCTACTTTGGACTAGGTAGGCAATTGAAAAGCAAATTCCTCTCTGGGCGAACGAAAATCATACTCTACAACTCGCTTATCGTACCCGTCCTGCTATATGGGGCAGAAGCATGGACCATGACAACAGCAGATGAAGCGGCTTTGGGAGTGTTCTAGAAAAAAGTTCTTCGAAAGATTTATGAACCTCTACGCGTTGGCGATGGCGAGTACCCAAGAAGACTTAATGATGAGCTGTACGAGCTATACGCAGACATCAACATAGTCCAGCGAATTAAAGCGCAGCGGTTGCGTTGGCTAGGCCATGTTATGCGAATGAAAGATGATGCTCCGGCCAAGAAAGTGTTTCTATCGGAACCCGCCTATGGAAGCAGAGGTAGAGGGCGGCCCCCACTCCGTTGGAAGGACCAGGTGGAAAACGATTTAAACTCCCTTGGTGTGACCAATTGGCGCCGGTTGGCGGAACGAAGGAGCGACTGGCGCGCCTTGTTGGACGGCCATAACCATTTAGAGGGTTAAGCGCCAATTAAGTAAGTAAGTAAGAGTTGTGGTGGTCTTCCACTTGTGTCGTGCCTTCTTATTTCTCACATAAAACTTTCAAAACCTCGCGTTAATACTGCTTAAGATATATCTACTTCCTCATTACTTTCTATTGACTTCCTAGGTGCCAGCTCGTAGGTCTTCTATCTTTTTTCATTGTTTTTAAACGATTTTTTTTATTTCAGGTAGCCAACTTGAAGCGAGTTAATTCAGTCAAAATTTATTTTTGTTCCTTAACCTAAGATTTCTGGGTATTCATCCCTATAATGGGTTTTGCATCTGCCTTATATGGTGAAAGGCGTTTAAAGCTCTGTGTTCTGTTCGCCTTATATTTTTCCCTAAAACCCCAGAGGCTTCCTGGTCTGCACTTTACATTGCTTCTCCGAAAAGTAAGCGTCTTTAATCATGACAAAGTTCTCAGCAGCTGATCTTGTTTGAATGATTTCTGGCGAAAATCTTTCCAAAATCTCAATCAGGTAAAAATACTTAGTATTTAAAAAAATATTTATGTACAGGTATACAAGAATCTAATAAAAAATAATTATTTTGATCAATTACGAGAAATAAACTGACATATTACTCTATAACAACGCCGACCACATTGTAAACATATAATTAATTGCATTTATGAATAGGAACAAGAAAGAGTCAGTTATGTAACTGCATTACTACATTATACGCATATACATACCCAACAAACACTGAAAACAAAAATCTCAAATGTTTGAGAAAAACATTGATTCTCAGTTTGATATTCAACATTATTAATCATTTGAAGCTAAATATTCTCTCAAATTTTTCTCAAACGTTGTTCTTCAAATTGAGAATGGTTTGAGATATACTTGCATTTCGATTCATTCTGGTTGAAAACCATCGATATCATAGAATATTTTCGTTAATAATAATGTGAATACTTTTTGCGCCAATGTATCTAAATTTTAAAGTACATAATAAGTGTTCATGAAACCCCAAAATAAAATAAAACATAGTACAACATGCTTATTTTGCATCAATGCTATCGATAGTGTCGTCGATAGTGCCGTTGATAATTCGCCGATCTCTAATTTGCATACTTTAGCTGGAAATGTAACCAAGCTATTTTACTGAGTGAAGTTTGACATAAAGTGAAGAAATAAAGAAGTATTTATAAATTTTAATAATATTAAGTGATATTATACTACATTATGCATAAATCTAAACGAGTGTGAAGTGAGGCAAATAATAAATTTGCTTACCGAAAGTGGCACAACAGTGGATTCCATTTCGTTCCGCTTTATTCTCGTTTGAGAAAAAGTTGAGAATCCAAAAATTCTCAATTTGAAAATAAAGAAAAATCCCATATTAAAAATGTGCCTTTTAGCTTGAGAATGCTCTCAACGGTTATTTGAAATGCATTTGAAAACTAACTTTTGAAATGTGAGAATTGACAAAAATGTTTACTGGGTGTGTATATAAAGCTCATATGCATTTGTAGTAGAATATTGAACTTCCACAACCTTCACACCAAAGCACAACTACAAATCGAATTCAAAATCGCAATCGCCATTACGATCAATAAAAAATCGTATATAGATGTAAGTATATATATGTATACTCGAAATCGGAATTAAAGTTCCGCTGTTATAAAAATACCTAATACATATCTACATATCTACAAACAACATTTATAGCAACAAGTATCCCCTACAGCGCATATGCACAGCACAGCATTATGCACAGCTTCCTACCCAAGATCTGGAGTTACTACGAACTTAACTTAGCAATGATGAAAATAACAAAAAACACAGCCAATACAACTTGTGCCTCATTCAGTTCGAGGTCATTTATTTATTAATTTTTCACATTTTTCCTCTTTTTTTGCGAAACCTTTTATTGTTGCGTTACAGCCAGCCGCCTCCAGCAGTTTTGCCGCCGGGCAATGGGTTTTATTTTATTTTATTTTAATTTTTTGTTTATTTTATTTTATCTTATTTTATTTTATTTTAGTTTAGTTTATTTTATTTTATTTTATTTTATTTTATTTTATTTTAATGTTCGATTCGAGCTCAGAACAATAATTTTTCAAATGATAATTATTTTTATTTTTTAATTTTTCTATAAATGAAAAATTGTATTTTGTTTTTGGAATAGTAAGTAGAAAATTTTTCAGACAACCTGCCATAGCTGGCGCATGATTAGCGCAGCCTGCCTAAATCGTACTGATGATGAAGGCTTAGCACCCTTCGAAATGGATCTATCTTAAATATGAAAAGAAGTAATAAGTAAACTCACTCAAACAAGCCTTGTGTAACCATAGGAACTCACAAATGAGACGATTTTTCATATAAGTTTGACAGATTTGTAAAGTTGACGAGCTTTCTGTGGGGTTTGCAATTATTCGTGAGTTGCCCTAATAAAATATTTTACCTATACAGTTTACACACATACCTAAGCAAGTACATATATACTTGACATCATGGTAATTTTTCATTAATAAAAAATAAATGTAAGGCGCGATAACCTCCGAAGAGATCTAAGGCCGAGCTTCTCTTCCAATTTGCGTCGTACTCCTCTTGCTTTTCCCTAAAAATTGGCCGGACGGGACCTGCATGTTTTATGCCGACTCCGAACGGCATCTGCAAGGCAGATGAGTTTTCACTGAGAGCTTTTCATCGCAGAAATACACCCGGAGCGCTTGCCAACCACTGCCGAGGGGCGACCCCGCTTAGAAAAATTTTCTTCTAATTGAAAAAGCTTATTTCTAAAATTTTGATGTTGCTTTGCCCGGGGTGTGAACCCAGGGCATACGGTGTGGTAGGCGGAGCACGCTACCATCACACCACGGTGGCCGTTCATTATTCATCAGAAATTTCACTAAGCATCAAGCATACACAATCATCGCAAAAAAGGTAAAAATTCTAAAACATAAACACACAATACAAAAAGCAAATCAAAATATAAATTTGCAATATAGGTATCTTGTTATACTCAGCGTGCTTTGCACATAGAGTATATTAACTTTGATTAGATAACGGTTGATTGCACAGGTATAAAAGAATCGAGATAGATATAGACTTCCATATATCAAAATCATCAGCATCGAAAAAAATTTGATTAAAACATGTCCGTCCGTCCGTCCGTTAGCACGATAACTTCAGTAAATAGTGAGATATCTTCATCAAATTTGGTACCCGAGCTTAAAGAATAGATTGGTATTGAAAATGAGCGAAATCGGATGATAACCACGCCACTTTTTATATGTATAACATTTTGGAAAACACAAAAAACCTGATTTAGTAAATAATACACCTAGAATGTTGAAATTTGACATGTGCACTGATATTGAGACTCTTGATAAAAATTTGAAACATTTTTTTAAAACGGGCGTGGCACCGCCCAATTGTGATAAAATCAATTTCACAAATATTATTAACCATAAATCAAAAATCGTTAAACCAATCGTAACAAAATTCGGCAGAGAGGTTGCCTTTGCTACAAGCAATACTTTGAAGAAAAAGTAACGAAATCGGTTAAGGACCACACCCACTTTTACATACAAGATTTTTAAAAGGGTCGTGGACGAATAAAATAAGCTATATCTTTGCAAAAAAGAGCTTTATATCAATGGTATTTCATTTCCCAAGTGGATTTATAACAATAAATAGAAAAAAATTCAAATTTTAAAAAATGGGCGTGACACCGCCCCTTTTAGTTATGACTAAGCAATCTTCTATGCTTCGAAGATGGACGATATCGGTTAAAGACCAGGCCCACTTTTATGTAAAAGATTTTTAAAAGGGTCGTAGACGAAAATAAAAAGCTATATCTTAGCGAAAATAGTTTTGTATCATTAGAATTTTTCTTTCTAAAATTTTTGAAAATGGGTGTGGCACCGCCCCTTTTATGACTAAGCAATTTTCTATGTTTCGTGAGCCATAACTGGAAGAAAAATTAACATATCGTAAAGAAATTGTGTACACATATTTTCCCTATAGCAGAAAATATTTCTAGTAAAAATGGACAGGATCGGTTAAAGACCATGGCAACTTAGATATAAAACAAGCTTAAAAGGGTCGTAGACTAGAATAATAAGCTATAACTTAGCAAAAAATAGTTTTCGATCAATGATATTTCGCTTATCAAGTTTCATTGTAAAAGGAAGTGGGGAGACATTTTTTTTAAACGGGTGGTGCCTGGTGTTATATAGAAAAGTATTTTATCTGAAATGAAATGTACAATTGAAACTCACGCTGAGTATATAATGTTCGGTTACACCCGAACTTAGACACCTTTACTTGTTTTTTGTTTGTATTTGATGATGTAGCCACCGTGGTTTGCGGTTATTTGCTTGGCTTTGTGCTCATCTTTCATTTTGTGCTGCTGATAATAGGCTGTCAGTTGAAACGCACCCTACACAAAAAGGTCTAAACTATTTGCTTTTGTTGCGAATATTCTCATTTTATTAAGGTTTTGTGCTGGAACGTATTTTTTTTTGTCCCAGATTCTTGCCATTTTGTGCGAAAATAATACATTATTCTAAACAAATATATTAAGGTCTTTGCGTAGGCAGAGTGCAATCACAAGGATATTTGCAATTGAGAGATTTAGAAAGCTTTTTGGCTCCATTTTCTAATTTGTTTATTACAATCCCACTCAGCATTTAGGTGATTCAATTTTGAATTTCCCTACATATAAATACAATTTGATTACCCTTTCTGACTAAATAATGAGTTATCATACAATTGAACAAAAGAAATAATCAAATATGAATACTTTTGATGATGAAAAACTAAAAATCATTTTTCGATCACTTTTTGGAATCATTTTTGAAGTCCTTCAATGACTAAATTTTAACATTTCATATAAACCAACAAAAAGAATAATCAAATATGCTTACATTTGATGATCAAAAACTGAATATAGTTTTTCAGTCACATTTTGGAATCATATTTGAATCAAATGTGTTTACTTTAGGTGATCAAAATTTATAATCATTTTTCATTCAGCTTTCTGAATCTTTTATGAATATATTTGTTGACTGAATAATAAATTTTATACTTGTTGAAATTTTACTTTTCATTAAAAATCTTATTTTTTTCACATACACATATTTTTTCAATCATGAAACTAAGAAAAAATATATAAAATTTTTATTATTTATGCAAAAGATATTCTTCAAGACAAAAATAATGTAATGCTGCTCGTGAACGAAGATTTCCCCAACCATTTCTCCCCTTCAGCTTCCCAGAAAATACATAGTGATTGTACAATACATAAGTTGTGAGCTATTTGAACCCCAGGTAAGTGAAACTATCTTGACATACTTGGATACGGCTTCAACATCCCGTATCGTATCCGTATTTTAAGATGCAGACGATAATGCTGATGCTGGATGTTGTAGTCGCAGATGTATATCGGCCAAGTTTGTTTGCGAGTTAGCTGTGGTTCGAATAGCTCACTTACGCATGCTTTCTTCCCCTGATGAAATAAGATTAATATGTAGTATCCTATTTTGAATGGGATATGAAGAATAAATGCATTATAATGGCATTCAAAAATGATTCAAAAATCTCAACCAAAACGATTGAAATATATTCACGAATATGATTAGAAAATGACTGAAAAGCAGTTAAATATTACTCTAAAACTATTAAAGCTCAATTTTACAATGATATCAAATATGAATAAAAAGCGTTTCTAAATAAGAATCATAAATGACTATTCAAGAATAATCACATTTATGGTACATTTTTCTCCCGACGATACGTTAATTTTCGAACAGAAAATGCTTTTAAATTTGAAAGTTTTTAATCATCTTAGGGTATGATATTTAAATATTTTTTGATCAAAATTTTCAAAAAATGTTGGCTGGGATATAGATGACAATAAAATATAGGCGAGGGCAAATTTTAAAATCAAAAGTAATAGCAAAGCTAAATAAATAAATTGAATTTAATATAAATATTATATTAAGCATTAGCATAAATTCCGTCATGTAATATCTCTTTACTTAGAGATACATACATAAATACATCATTTGATATGCATTTCCTAGATATGATCTTTTGTCCCCTTAAAACATCAAAGTAAATTGTAAACTGTCTCATTAAAATATATTTTTATAATAAATTTGAGGCTGATGTTGAGAGCGTCTCAAAATAAAAAATCGTTATATAACTCCGCAACCATATGTTTTAAAAGTACCCAATAGAAAAGGCTAAGAGAAAGAAACACTTATGGAAGCTGTATACCACCCACGAGAACCTCACCTTCTTGATTTTTTTTAAGAAAAGTAACAAATTCTAAGGCTTTGTCTTTTCGCTTCCTGTAGGAGTGCTTAAGAGAGCAGCTTCTTTAAAAGAAAACGCAACTGAGATAAATGCAGGGTCGTTCGCAGGACTTTTTATGGCGAGTGGGATCTTCGAAATTCCGTCGGCTCATATGCGAGGATTTAGCACAATACTAGCTGATCCAGTAAATGTTGTTTTGCTATTAAACTATTTCTATTGAATATTTTTTTAGACAAATAAAGATCACTTCTTTTGTACCAAAGTTAATATGCTCTGTAAAAAGTAGTAGTGGCTTTCAGGCGATTTCGTTCATTCTCTGAGCAAACTGTTGTAGTAAATGTTTATGCCAAATTTCGTGCTAACTGGGAGATTTTTGTTCGACTTATGGCATTAAAAGTATTTTGGAAAGAGTTACAAACAAAGGGGCGGGTCACGAAAACCAAAAAAAATTCTCAAATCCCAAATCGAACATAGACATGCTTGTACATTAGTGTGTGTTGCGTCTTGCGGCATAAGTTAATTTGCATTTGAAAACACACACACATACATTCTAAAACTTCTTGGCTTTACAATAAATTGTTAAATACAACTTAATTTTTTCTCGAAAGTTTTTTTGGCCTATCAATCACTTTGCATTATTACTTGTATGTTTCTGTTTTTGGGACCTTCAAACTTTTTTCAATGCTACACATAGATCCATAAATTTTACATACTAATATGTACATACATATCAAAATAGTTATGTTCAAATAAATATGTTACTGTAGAAACTCAACATAAATTGTATGACTCAACACCTTAATTGGTGACTCGCTTTGAATTCTCACGATTGCACGTCCGCTGCTGTCTGTTAATAATTAGGATGGCAATTTGTCACACTGAGTGCATATAAAGTGAAAGCTTGATATTATAGATATTTGTTTGCAGGGGTTATAGAATTATAGTAAGAGAAACATATTAAGGAACCATTTACTTACAGATATGTATAAACTTATGAGCTCTCACACTTGTTGCCGAAAAATCCCAGCAAACATTCGGAGTCAAAAGTTTCATAAAACACGCCTACATCGAAGCACTTACACTCATTATGAACTCATTTAAGAGCACGAAATGATATATTTTCCTTCTAACAAAGATCGTCCGATATGAGCCTTGTTCATACATTATGTTAGCCTTAATAGGATTGCGACCAGACTCCTAAATATAAGTACAACCAGACTCCCAAATCTGAATCATATTACGCTCATAAGAGCTCATAATTTACTTCTTATATGACTCTTTTGAAGTCATTTATTTATCATATAACATATTAGGACTAGCCCATACAGGCCAGGTTTTTTGAAGCTTCGAACTAAGCTTTATTGAAAAATGGGATTGGATTGAAACACTTAAGGTGGGGCATATCGAGGACATACAAAGGCTCGAGGGTGTATCAAGGAGGCAATTTCCTGTCGCAATAAAGAAAGTCCAAAATACTTACACACATCGGTAATATGTGGATAATTATAAATATGACTAGGCGAAGCGTTCATAATAGAAAAACCGTAAATAGCATTATGAGTATGTTTATTCGAACTTGATTTGTATGTAAATCTTTCAAAATAAAAATACGAACATCTGTTCTAAAGTTGGTTTGTTTGCTGAACACTCTCATAAGGCTCATATTTTTCATCAAATTGGAGTCATCATGGTTATAAATATTACCAGGTAAAACCATTACTCTTCTTGACGGCCATAATGGTTTTTTGATTTTTAAAAAAATTTTAAAATCACTCTCTTATACTTTGTGGAAATGCCAAACCAAAGAAAACATAAACAAATTGTTGTTATGACATTTTTCACTATTTTTAATGCCAAAAAATAAAATGCTTATGAGATAAGTGAAAAAATATTTCGAAAAGTTTTGAAATCGGTTTTTATGCATATGGTAAAAAAATGAGTTGCCAATATAATGGATGCCTCAACACGTTCTATTTTTGCAAAGGGACAAAAGAAAAGGCCTTACTTCTTAACCTCTTCTAATTAAGAGCGAATGTTGGAGACCACCCTTATTTATTTTTCATTCATCCTTCTTCACTTGGTTGATACGTCTTTAACTCTTAGATATGCGGAAACTTCACTTTGTTAGAGATCAGCAGTCTCAAGTATCCTCGCTACTGCGGAAAAAATGATCTTGGAGGTATTCTTTGGTTTGTTTTGGTCCTTTTCCTCGCGGTTGGAAGATAATTTTTTTAATTGGCGCTTAACCATTTAGGAGATGCTGGTCGTTGCGTAACAGCTATCCCTGTTCCGCGATAACTGACGCCAGCATGGGGCACCAAGAGAGATTAAAGTCTTCCCCCCACCTGCTTCTTCGAACCCAGTGTAGATCTTCCCATAACTTGCCCACGCCAGCAAAAACTCTGTAGCTCTTCGCAGCTAAGCTAAACATCATCGTCCAGTTGAAGTATGATAGTTCGTGGAGGCTGAATTGACCGGCTGGACGGTCAAAGTCTGCCACCCTGGGGTAGAGCTAGTGTGTTAGCCTATCCATCAAAAATATTTAAGAAAATTTTCATAAATGGTATTGATTGTCCCTCGGCGTTACCTTGGCACCAAAAGTTCGTACGCAGCAGATACATTTTTAGGTCGGCACAAAACATGTATTTAGGTGAACCAGTTCGTAGAAAAACCTTCGACTTGGATGGAAAGTTAAACCTTAATCTCCTCAGATATATATCACACCAAATTGTTGTTATTAGTAGATATGTATCTCTTCCGTACACCTTGATGGTAAGTCGGGTTTTCTTCTCGTCGCGCAGACGTAGATAAATTTCTATACAATTTGTTGAGGAAAATTCCTCAGAAGAGGATCGTGGCCTGATGCTTTTTTTGCGGGAAACTACAATACAAATCTTGAATTGAAAATTCTGGAATGCGGTTGACCGTTAAACAATAAAAAAAACGTTATTTCCACCATAAAAAAATCGGTTTTGGATAAAATATCGTAACATTAATATTAGAACACAAAAATATATGGTAATTCTATACGAATGCATGCCACTGGTAATACGCGTCCAAAAATTCCGAGAGAGGTGTCAAGGACTCGTATTGACCTCGACACCAATAATCCGAAGGCGGAATATAAAAATTTAGATCGTTCAAATATATTAACGAAAAACCGAAAAATTACCCCGGAGTGCTCCGAAACCAGAGTTGGATCCATAGTATTTTTGCCCAGAATACCTTTCTGCATTGGCGGCCTTTGGTCGCGCTTATAAAAAATACCTTGGGTGGGTCCAACACCAGTTTGGAGACCAAAACTATATCCGGGCAAAACACATATGTTCACAATTTTTTTTGTGGGTACCACAAAATCATCGAAATTACAACAACCACATGAAAATTTTCAAAATTTCTTATTTTCATATTTCTTGACAAACACAAGATTGTTTACCTCCGCTTTCGGATTCGCGATCCTGGATCCAAAACGCATCTTTCGATACCCCTCTTGTTATTTTTGGAGGTGTATTAAGAGTGTCATGCTGCCGTATAGAATTACCAAATATATTACAATTTTTTATATTTTTGTTTAGAAAACAAAACCAAAATATGTGAGAGCAGTGAGAATTTTAAAATTTTTTTAAACGTCATTTCGGCTCTCGCCGGTTTTACCTTCTAATATTTATACCATGGGAGTCATAAAAGATGCCCATATAATCATATTTCTGATCTCAGTTTTTCTTACATATTTCTGACTCATTTCGGACTCAGAAATTATGAGCGCTCCGGGAATGTTTGAGGGGTATCTCTCTAATTATTATGTGGCAAAGTTGCTGTATAGACCGAATTCCGGATTTAACAGCATTGTGAATCAACTAAGTATGACATCTTCTGCATAGATGTCAAAAATTCCAAAGTGATTGGATCACCTGATTTGTAATTGACTATCACTGTCTCATTCTCTATCTCTTTCTAACACCCGCTGAAGATAGCCGGCCCTATGCGCCCGCCATATTGAACACCCTGTCAAAACGCTAAAAAGTAGTCATATTGAACACCCCGTCAGGCAGTTGACAGATAACATATCACACTTAGTTTGATTCACAATGATTTACAGGCTAACAGACATCAATACTAACAGGAAAACAATACGATTGCGAATACGATAAACAAATTTTGTTTAATTCAGGGCTCTTCAAAACTTAAACTGTGACTGTGTTAGTAAGAGTAGATATTATGATCGTAGTGATAGTGAATAAGTCTTTGATCAACGAGCAATGACGCAAGACGAAAGCACGCACTGTAAATATATTATGTAAATAAAATATAACTCTAACAACAAAAGCTTTAAATTACGCGATTGAGCTTTTGTTTGCAAAATATGTTATTTAGAAATTACAAATAAATAAAAGTTTCATCCAATGTTGCTACTTCGCTTGTTCAGCGACGACTACCACATTCAATGAACGAAATAGCGAGGTAATCCGTATGAATAATATTCGCACAATTGTGCTATGAAATAATGACCTCTGCTCTAGTTCCTATCGATGTAACTCTGTAAGTAAAACATACTTACATACATATATTCACATTCATTGCATATTCTCACGCGTACAAACGTTCTACATACTTAGTTAGTCGCCGCATTAGCTGTTTGTGGTTTAATTGCATCTCGGTTAATTACGTGAAAATTCATCAATGAATAAGTGAGTAGAATTTGTGAAGCAGTCATAATATTACATAATGGCCGAGACATAATGAAGTCTTTCCTATAGATGCGTTCAACGCAATCTTATGCATGTCAGTAACATCGCCACAATCAACAAAGATGTTGCGTTTGTAAATATAAAGGAACTCCGGGCTTGGCAATTCAAGTTTATTTCGCTTTGCCCATTCACATTCACAATTTCACGAAGCACTGTTATAAACATTCTCACTATACAAGAAAAATACTTGCTAACATATTTTCTGCCGTATTCATTTGTTAAATTGCAGTTTTTAACTGTGAAAAATTTTATAAAAATACCAACCAGTGGGAAAAATAATTTCATTTGCAAAGTGTGAAGGCACCCTTAGCCAAATCAAATGTCAAATTCTTCTTCTTATGCTTTGGTTGCAACAAAAGTTTTGAGTTGGCTAACTTTTCATGTCAGATGGCGCCAGTGTCGTTCAATCTGTTCGTTCTCCATAAAAATACACGTAGTCTACTCATAATGGATAAGATTGAGTTAGACGCATGTATATGAAAAACTGCTTATCTGACGGGGCTTTAACAATTAAACTTCAATGGTTTTCAGTCAGAGATACAATTTGAAAAGCGCAATGCATCAAAGAGATTTTGAACTCTTAGAATTTAATTGCATGAAATTGATCTTTGATGATTTGCATATTTAAGGCTAATAATCAAAACTAGACATAAAATTGTGCTCTTTTAATGTAAAATATATGCACATACACATTGCGCTAAAATTGTAAGCACTTTGTTAGTCAAACAAGATAAGTAGGCATTTTTCTCTTTGCCGTTTTATATATAACAATTTTGTAATTAATTATCGCTGTCATTATTTTTGCACCATAATTAAAGCTTTTTTAATACTTTATTCAGAATGGTTTACTGTCGAATTTTACACGTTGCAAATAATTACTTAACCCCACTGCCACAGACAGCACCTTTTTGCCTTGTGGCCTAAATTTTTGCAATCGAGTTCATTGCCCTTATCTTATTTCCTCTTCAATTATAACATTTAATGGTTGCAGATTTTTTTTACAAAGTAATTCGTCTGGCATTTAAGTACTGCCTATCCATAGAAAGCATATTTTAATCTTACTCTTTTTTGTGCAACTTATATAATTAATAATTTTCTCACTAATTATGCCTTATTAATGTCGCTTTTCTCAAACACTTATGTTCATTTGCATTTCTTCAAGTAATTACGTGACGTTTTCTAACTCGTTGCACTCGCACTAGAAAGCTGTAATTTTAAGGCATGGGTGCTCGCCAAAGTCCCACGCAGCGCAGAAAGAAAGCAGTGTTCTTTCTGCGTGCTTTTTATAAGAGCAAATGAAGTTACAATTAGCGCTCTAATCGTTCATCTTTACAACATCCTAGCTTTTTATAAGCTTTTATTTACTTTCACTTTGTTGTCTGTAATGGAATCTTGCAAGTTAAATTTGATACACTTCCCGGTGTCCGATTGAGCTGAAATTTTGCACACATGTATAACTCCGATGACAATGCAATATTACTTTGTTAGAATTCGATAAATTAATCGATAACACAGTTATCGGTAAAGATTTGTATTTACTTTGGCATAACAGCCTAAGTCCCATACAAACACGCCGGTACCTATCCGTGGATTGTGATATTTGGACGTGGTGAATCACGTGTCACGCGTGGTGAATCTCATCGCTTGCGAAAAGCGGAGACACAACCCTCTGTTGTATTTCTGTGTATAACCAACATAGCTGAATTTTTGAAGGCTGTTTAACCCTGTAATCTTTTCTGTAATTTATTTTGCTTGTGGAAAAATTACCTATTTGAAAAAAGCTGGCTGAAAAATATTGGCATAACAGCTTAAGTTAAATCAAGAATGGAAAATCTTTGGAAAATTTGAGCAGATGTGGCAATTTCGCGCGTCCGTTGAACGAAATATTGACAATCTGCTGATCATCGCTAAGAAATTAGCGACATTCCATCAACTAAGCAGCACTTTAGCAATACTACTGTTATTATTTGGCCGCTCAAACACACAAATATTAATTGTGCATTAAATCTAAAATATACAATACACCATAATAATTTACACGGCCAAAGCCATAATAATTCACACGGGTCATCAATTCTTTCTCTGATTCAAAATCTGAACTACCAGCGCTACCGTCAACAGCTCAGTGTCATCACTGCCAGTAGCGCCAATAACACCAAACTCGTGCCTGACACACAAAAGTCGTTTCACTCAATAGCGCAAGTAAAATGTACTACGCACTCACTACTAAGAAGCGTCAAAAATTCGCTTGGAGTAATTTCGTCAATGAGCTACCATTGAGCTGGCACCGCACTGGCGCTGGCGCCATGCAATTTACATCACTAAAATTACGCGAGTGCCCAGGCTCATGACTTCAATACTTATATTTACAATGCTTTAAACTTTAAATACACCTCTGAAGTTGCTGCGCATAAAATGTGTACTAATAAATTCCAATACGCATTATGCGGCAGTTACCTCCTCACGAACGTACGTACCAAAAACGTGTCAGCTGACACGACCTATCTTATGAGTGTGCAATGTAAACGAAAACTCACCGACGTGCAACGCCCGTACGTACGTCGCCCGGAACGTAGAAATCAAAACAATTTTGATTTTTTCCGTAAGAACGTGTCAGCTGATCGCTCTCTCACTAGACAGAGTTGCATAGTGAACTTTTGTACGCTAATTTTTGACCGTTTGCAATTTTATGCAAAACAAAAACGCCTAATTAAAGTTTGAAAAATTGTGAAAATAATTCGAAATAATTATGTAAAAGTGCTGATTATAAATATTTAATCTATTTATACTTATTTAATATGTATTCCGGCCTTTTACAATATCAAAAATTAAATTGGAAAAAGTTGATGTTTCCATAAGCATACATGCAAAATGGTCAATGGCAACAGTGCTTATCTGTAAACAATACACACACAAATTTGTTATGTACATGTACACAGACGCACACATTGATTCCTACGGGCTTGAGAGTTCGGTCAAACGTGCTTCGTATGACAAACGTCCTTACGTACGGCACACGTCGGTGGGTAACTGCCGTATTATACGCAGATGTAACTGATATATGTGTTTTTGTTTCACCCCCTATACTTATATTTAAAGCTTTTATAAGAACAAGCTTCTATTACTTGTTAATAAAACGAACTAAAAAGTAAAAAATAAAATTAAAGAAAAAAAAACTTTGTTTAAAAATAAGCTTTTATTATTTTGGTTAATAAAATTAACTAAAAAGTAAACAATAAATTGACTCTAAAGAAATATAACACTTTATAAGTTCATTGTAAGCTTAAACGATAATTAGGCTTTTTCGTCTGCGACAAAAAAATTCTATATTGTACATAATTATATATTTTTAACATTAAAACTTTACACCTAAATTATTAAATCTTACAGTTTATATCACAGTCCTAATTGTTCTAATAAAAAACGTGTTAAATTTTGATGGTATAATTAAGAACATTTAGGATCTCCTTTTCTTGCTATCGCAATGTAACACGCTTTTATTAGAACAATTAGGACTGTGATATAAACTGTAAGATTTAATAATTTAGGTGTAAAGTTTTAATGTTAAAAATATATAATTATGTACAATATAGAATTTTTTTGTCGCAGACGAAAAAGCCTAATTATCGTTTAAGCTTACAATGAACTTATAAAGTGTTATATTTCTTTAGAGTCAATTTATTGTTTACTTTTTAGTTAATTTTATTAACCAAAATAATAAAAGCTTATTTTTAAAAAAGTTTTTTTTTCTTTAATTTTTTCACTTGCATTGAAAGGTCTATCAAAATTATATAGCACTGAATTAAGGGCCGTTCTGAACTCAATAGTAATTGAGTGAGAGCATAAAACCTGGCCCCTTAATTAGTTCAATGCAATCTTTTTAGTATATGTGACCCGGCCTATGAAAAGGTGGCTTATGACTCAAAAAGAAATTGTGAGAATAATCAGCTGTCCCGTGCTGCCCCCTTGTATAATTCCGCCATCTTACCTTCCAACTTGTCAACTTTTGAAAATTTGACACGTAAGGAAGGCTAAGTTCGAGTTTAACTGAACATTATATACTCAGCTGAGAGCTTTGGAGACAAAGTTGTCTTTTTCATGGATGCATACAAATGGTAATGCTAAAATTGGAACAACTTGCCCTTGCTATCTTTCTTCAGCTATCAATTCGTTTTATTCGAATATTTTTTTAAATATGAAAATCTGGTTAAATTTGAACGCATTTCTTTATATATATTTTTTTTTCAAATGTACCCTGAAATATTTCCGAAGCGCTCTTAATTATGAGTCCGATAAATAAATCTGAGTATAATTATAGCTGCGTTGGTGTCGTAGGGTTTCGTAGATGGTTAATAAGTGGTTTTAATTCCATATCACATACGTTTGGGAAAGATCGACCAAATGGTAGACCAAGGGTGACGTTTTTTGGAACGATTTTCCTTCATCCTTCGTCAAATAAGGGAAAAGCACCATGTAGGAAAATGAACATAGGGTAGCCCTGGAATATGTTTTTATGACATTGGTGTCAAATATTAAAGAGTATTTTAAAAGGGAGTGGGCCTTAGTTCTATGTACGCCTTTTCGCGATATCGCCATAAAAGTGGACCAGGGGTGACTGTAGAAAGTGTTTGTACGATATGGGTATCCAATTAAAGGTATTAATGAGGGTTTTAAAAGGGAGTGGCCCTTAGTTGTATATGTGGAGGCGACCAAAATGTGGACCAGGGTGACCCAGAACTTCATCTGTCGGGTACCGCTACTTTATTTATATATGCAATACCACGAATAGTATTCTTGCCATGATTTCAAGGGCTTTTGATTTCGCCCTACAGAACTTTTTCATTTTCTTCTACTTATTATGGTAGGTGCCACACCCATTTTACAAAGTTTTTTCGAAAGTTATATTTTGCGTCAAAAAACCAATCCAATCACCATGTTTCATCCCTTTTAAACGGTTTTATTTAGCTTGACTTGACAGGCCGGCCGCACGGCCGTTGTGAACGAATTTTGTAATTGATATGTAAGTAAGATAGATGTCTACAAAATAGATAAAATTTCAACACTTGTAGGGATAATAACTGGGGTTTGCTTTATCAATAGGTATGCACAAAGAAGTCCCCAATCTTTGATGCTGTAGGGAACGAAGAGGAGTAAACGGTGGATCATCTAATGTGCAACTCCTTGGCTTTTAATAGTGCCCGACAGCACTGCCTGGGAGCACCTCTTCTGAATAATCTATGCCAGGTCGATGACATCAAAGACTTGGTAGCCTTTATCAGGTCCTCGTAATGACTCGAAAAGTAAAGGTATGGTGTATTTTTGTGATATCATAACGAGCCTACTTACACTGGACTATATGTGCCTCTGCATCAGCCTCCTCATCCTCACCTAATAAACCGAAACAGATTGGTAACACTCCGACAACAAATCGGTAAGCTTTCGTTAACAAATCGATAACTTTTTGATAACATACGGATAGATTTTCGAAAAATAATTGACCACTTTTCGCTAATAAATTGAAAAGTTTTCGATAGCCTCTGTTATCGATAGAAATTATAAAATAATTCTATAGCAAATCGCTTAGTTGTCTCGTCGATAACACACTTATACATTGTGGATAAGAAAAACATAACCCATCGATAAATAAACCGTTAACAAATTGTAATCATACGGTTCGGCTTCGGTTGGGGTTTGGGTTTTTGGATTTTTTGACTTCGGTTTTTATTTGCAATCGGAGCCTGCAGAATCGCTAGATAACTTAGGGTCGGAGAATCATTCTTGGCTTTGCTTTGAGCCTCATTCTGATAG
Organism: Eurosta solidaginis; assembly: GCA_029619165.1. Classification (NCBI taxonomy): domain Eukaryota; kingdom Metazoa; phylum Arthropoda; class Insecta; order Diptera; family Tephritidae; genus Eurosta; species Eurosta solidaginis. Next base: position 26,200 of record JARSSU010033242.1, read on the forward strand.
GTTTGCATGTTTGCTCCTTTAGTTATCGGCGTGCCGTATATATATTTTGACGCTTGATTTTACTTAGGTACTGCAGACTAGTGCCTCAGTCAAATACATCTAAAAAAAAATTATAATAATTCAAAACTATCGATATCGATAGCTATCAACGGTTTGACAACATTACAAAGGAGGCATTTTCGAAACATCCTACATATGCTCCATTTTTCCCGAACGCATTCAAACTACAATTTAATGAAGCTAAGTACTTAAGTGAGCAAAAATGTAAAGTCTGTCTGAGGTCACCTTTACATTTAGCTTAAGCTCCCACTAAAATAATATGCATTAGTCAACAAAAAATTTAAGCTTTTGTAATGTTCTCTATCATAGACCGAACTGCCAAGTAGATGATTCTACCTCTTCACACACGTACGTACAGTTGCGTACAAAAATAACAGTGGCAATTTTTTTATTTTTTTTGTTTTTATCGGCATATTAATAAATGATTCAAGGTTCGATTCGAGCTCAAGGCCAGAACAATAATTTTTTTTCTAATGATAATTATTGTTAAAATTTTATCATATATCGTCAACTTAATATTTTCAGTTTTGTTGATTTTCCGACAGGGTGGACAAATGATGTATATTGGAACGATTTTCCGTCATCCCTTGTCAAATTTGGTTTCAAGACAAACCGGTTTCGGCGTTGCGCCATCATCAGTGTCAATTTTCGTTCTGAACGGAACAGCAACTTATGCCAGCACTGTTATAACTGACAGTTTCTTTGTATTTCCGTAGGAGTACTTTGGAGGCAATTTATTGAGAGAAGCCAGGCATTTTTACAACAACAATATGATGTTTTGACTAGAAAATCTTCGGCGCCAACTTCCGTTGGTGCTGAAAGCAACTTCTTTTAAAATAAACTAAAAGAGGCATACGAGCGCTGTTATCTACATTACATCAAAATCCGAACTTTCGACTTAACGCCAAGGTAGGAAAAAATGTTTCCGCAGTAGAAAAATTAAAACTCCACTATATAACATCTTTTAACCGCAGCAGGTAAATTGGTCAGTTGGGAGGACTTGGAAGATCACTGTTTGTGATGGCTAGTAAGCCGCCTTCTGTGCATATTTTGGTAAAAGGGAAAGTATGGTATATGCCACAAAGTTGTTCAACGCCAAATACACTATTTGGAAATCTATATACTGCTGAACCGGTTACGATTGTAATGTTTTAAACCGAAAATATATCCTCAATCCCTCTGGCAATAGCGCAAACCAAAAAAACCAAACCTGCCATCCTCACCAGAGCAGTGAAAATAAAAACTTTTGGTCCTCACATTAACAAAATTTTCGTGGTCGCTGCTGTATATAAATGCAGCATGTCGGTTTAAATCTGGTCTCGATTACGTGATCGTATCAAAGTACTTAATGCATATGCATTTAAGAGTCTCAATAACGTATAATCTGTAAATAATTTTACAATATTGCTTATTTAACGCACCTTCTGTAAAGTTTTTGTTGCTGCTGCTGCCACAGAACACAAAACTTGATTTTCACCTCCTTTCGTTTGTTGCAACAAAATGATGATTGTCTGCAGCCAAGTGGCTGGTCTTAACTTGCGATTGTCCATACGAGTTCGTATTGATATTTTATTGGTACTCTTATTGAACAATTCTACAACTACAAAGGTATACGCATCTAAATAGTAATGCCTTTGTATATTTTTATACTCAGTTGAGCAGAGCTCACAGAGTATATTAACGTTGATTGGATAACGGTTGGTTGTACAGGTATAAAGGAATCGAGATAGATATAGACTTCCATATATCAAAATCATCAGGATCGAAAAAAAATTTGATTGAGCCATGTCCGTCCGTCCGTCCTTCCGTTAACGCGATAACTTGAGTAAATTTTGAGGTATCTTGATGAAATTTGGTATGTAGGTTCCTGAGCACTCATCTCAGATCGCTATTAAAATGAACGATATCGGACCATAACCACGCCCACTTTTTCGATATCGAAAATTTCGAAAACCGAAAAGGTGCGATAATTCATTACCAAAGACGGATAAAGCGATGAAACTTGGTAGGTGGTTGAACTTATTACGCAGAATAGAAAATGAGTAAAATTTTGGACAATGGGCGTGGCACCGCCCACTTTTAAAATAAGGTAATTTTAAAGTTTTGCAAGCTGTAATTTGGCAGTCGTTGAAGATATCATGATGAAATTTAACAGGAACGTTACTCTTATTACTATATGCATGCTTAGTAAAATTAGCAAAATCGGAGAACGACCACGCCCACTTAAAAAAAAAGGTTTTTTTAAAGTCAAATTTTAACAAAAAATTTAATATTTTTACAGTATATAAGTAAATTATGTCAACATTCAACTCCAGTAATGATATGGTGTATCAAATACAAAAATAAAAGAAAATTTCAAAATGGGCGTAGCTCCGCCCTTTTTCATTTAATTTGCCTAGGATACTTTTAATGCCATAAGTCGAACAAAAATTCACCACTCCTTGTGAGATTTGGTAGGGGCATATAGACTCTATGACGATAACTATTTTCTGTGAAAATGGGCGAAATCGGCTCAAGCCACGCCAAGTTTTTATACACAGTCGTCCGTCTGTCCTTCCGCATGGCCGTTAATACGATAACTTGAGCAAAAAATCGACATATCTTTACTAAACTTAGTTCACATACTTATCTCAACTCACTTTATCTTGGTATAAAAAATGGCCGAAATCAGAATATGACCACGCCCACTTTTTCGATATCGAAAATTACGAAAAATGAAAAAAATACCATAATTCTATACCAAATATGAAAAAATGGTTGAAACATGGTAATTGGATTGGTTTATTGACGAAAAATATAACTTTAGAAAAAAATTTGTAAAATGGGTGTGACACCTACCTTATTAAGTAGAATGAAATGAAAAAGTTCTGCAGGGCGGAATAAAAAACCCTTGAAATCTTGGCAGGAATACTGTTCGTGGTATTACATATATAACCAAATTAGCGGTATCCAACAGGTGATGATCTGGGTCACCCTGGTCCACATTTTGGTCGATATCTGGAAAACGCCTTCACATATACAACTACCACCACTCCCTTTTAAAACCCTCATTAATACCTTTAATTTGATACCCATATCGTACAAGCACATTATAGAGTCACCCCTGGTCCACCTTTATGGTGATATCTCGGAAAGGTATCCACTTATAGAACTAAGGCCCACTAACTTTTAAAATACCAATTAACGCCTTTCATTTCATATCCATATCGCGCACACACATTCTAGAGTCACTCCTGGTCCACCTTTATGAAGATATCTCGAGAAGGCGTTCACCTATAGAACTAAGGCCCACTCCCTTTTAAAATACTCATTAATCACTATCGTTTGATACCCATATCGTGCAAACAAATTCTAGGGTCACCCATAGTCCACCTTTATGGCGATATCACGAAACGGCGTCCACTTATGGAACTAAGAATCACTCACTTTTAAAAGACTCATTAACACCTTTCATTTGATACCCATATCGTACAAACAAATTTTAGAGTCAACCCTGATCCACCTTTATGGCGATATCCCTAAATGGCGTCCATCTATAGCCAACTATGGCCCACTCCCTCATAAAATACTCTTTAATACCTTCCATTTGAAACCCATGTCATACAAACACATTCCAATGTTACCCTCGGTTCATTTTCCTACATGGTTATTTTCCCTTATGTTCTCACCATAGCTCTCAACTGAGTATGTAATGTTCGGTTATACTCGAACTTTACCTTCCTTACTTGTTTATTGTTGTATTTATGTTTTATTTCATTTCTCTTTTATCAAAATTTTTTTTCGATCTGGTTTGCTTTCAAACAAGTAAGATTCAAATGCCAGCAAGCTGGAAATATTTATTCAACAAGTAGGTACATATTTGGTTTATTTTATCTAACTACGTCAGATATGTTGCTTTGTAGATATATATGTAGTTGTTGAGATCTTGTTTCATATATAATACATAGGTATACTTGGGCGATTTGCCGGTTTGTTTGCATTTGCTTTTTGAATTATTAGACGTTCATTTTATTTTTTTGTTTGTTTGTTATTTTTCTTTGTTTTGTGATATCCGGTTATGCTATGATAATCTCTGACTTGCAGCGCTTATTTGAATTTATTTTATTTGTTTTATGCTTATCATCGAATTACTTTTGCTTCATTTCAGTTATTTTTTTTTGCTAAAGTAAATTCAATGATTTATTTAATAATTTGGGGAAATTTAAACAACGTGACATCGGGACGGACAAGACGACAGTTGTTTCGATTATACTTCTTTCAAGCTTTTTCTCCCAGGAGTTTGATTTGAACCTACTTGACCGTCCTGATGTAACGTCGTTTAAATTTTTTCAAATTATTAAATAAATTATGAATTAAAAATTGCTTCAAATAAATTTTTTCATACATATAAGCAATAAGGGAAACCCCCGCTTAACTCATATAAGTTCAATGATATTTGCGCTATTTACGATCAGGTTTATTTATATATTTTAGTATTGAATTTTGAAGTCGTTGATATTTTTTTTTAAAGTTTTTGCGTTTTGGAATCACTTCTTTACATCATTATATATTATATATCCACCTTTTTGGGTGCTCATGAGATTTACTTATCAGATTATTTGATCAATCCTAGATTACAAAAAATATGCAAATTTCTTAAACAATTTTGAATAGTTGAAAGAAAAATTCTTGCAATAGAAAGAAGTGTGCACCTAAGAATGCACTGCAGTATAAATAGCGCCCGAGCAGACACGCACTTCTGCAAAATCCTAAACCTAAACAGAAAGCAACAAACCAGCTGAGGTGCACCCAATGAGAATTCTCACAACAACAAGAAAAACAGGCAATAAAACTGCGTTGTATAAAAATTTTTCAAACGAATTTATTAGCTAAAGATGGTTAAGCTTATCAGGAGTAAGAGCCGCTTAGAATTTAGGCGACCTGCTAAATGGCTTAGAAAGTGAAATCCAGAATCAGAAAGAGAAATTCGCTACTCAAATGGTCCCGTTTGCTATCACACTACCACTCACCTACTGCCGTTGCACACTCTTCGCTGTCACTACGGTCATTCCACCGACAGCGGCGACACTCAGCTATTGCTTTGTTGTAAGCCTACCCATATTTTTTATGTCATCCGAGCAGATACGCACTTCTACAGAAGCCTGCGTAGAAACCTAAACTTAAAGCACAAACGCAGCTAAAGCATAACTGATAAGAACTCCTTCAGCATCAACTGAAATATCCGGTCGCAACAATAACAACAATTCGTTGAATACAAATTCCTTCAACGGAATTTATAAGCTAAAGAAAGTGATGCTGATCGGGGAGTGCAAGCGTCATAGAATTTTGCCAGACCTGCTGAGTAATTCTAAGTCGAAATCAAAAATCAGAAGGGGAAATCAGGTTCCGCTTGCTATTATACCGCCACTCACCTACTGCCTTAATCCACTCTTCGCTGCCACTACTGTCTTTCCACCGACAACGTCGACTCCACTGCAAACTGCTTGCTTAAGTTCTTATTTTAAGTATACCCATATTATTTTATCGGAATGGGCATAGGTGGTGCTAGGTGGAAAGAGTTAAGGATATTCAGACATTCTCGCCTTTATGCACATATTCAATTTCCAAAGGAACAGCCGCTCCTGCACACAATAAAATTCGCTACAGAACACAAAACTTTCAAGGATAAAAAAATGGACACACTTCTTTACGTCCATAGCTTCCTATGATAATCAAACGCAGTGAGTTCGAGATCTGTCGCAGTGGCCTCAATAGAAACAAACAAGAAAGTATGAGAACGTTCTTTTCGTATCAATACAAGTTGAAGAAACTAACGAATTGCAATCAATAATTGAATTGTAAATTTTAAATTAAAAATCAGTTAGCAATAACCTAATGCATTCAAATTTGACTGATTTTCATCATTGTAAAAATCGTAATCTATAATAAATTCACATTCACTGATTGTGGTCAACTTGAATATCGGAATACCAAATTTTGCAATTTTTGATCAAATTGGCATGGCTGACTTTTGATAACTAAGATAAAGATTTCAGCTTTACAGTGGCATGAAACAAATAAAAATAAAGTTTTGCGGATTGATTGCATACATAGTTCTTATTCAATGAGTGATTGTAGATTGAGATTTGTATAGTGTCGGTGAATATTTAATCAATGATTATTAAAGAAACATGATTACAATTAATTACTCTGAGGTGATTAAGGATTGACATTTATGCAGTCAAAATTTAAATTTATGTAAAATAATGCCGTCAGATTTGATGGCAATCTAACGTGTCTCAACATGACACATGACAATAACCCCGGCCTCTTGACAAATACTCGAAGCTTTATAGGACCTATTACTTGCTACTTTTAGGTCTGATAGCCGTACCAATACTAATAGCTGGAATCTAAGCCAGGCGAACTACCCAGTCAGAACACCCTTCATGAGCCTACAGCCCCTCTTTCCAAATATTAACTCTGTTAATTGTAAGCCCTGCACTTGATCTTCGACACTTAACTGCCCCGCGCCTAATTTCACGCCTTTTCTGATTGATCCATAAAGTGCCACACTCGCTTTCTTTTGATTTCGCTCATCGAAAAGAATATCAGCATAAAAATACAATGTAGAATCTTATTAACAAAAGCTTGTTTGGACGGAACAAGTAATTTAAAAGTACGGCGTATGTTTCGGGGAGTAAAATCATTCTCTATAACTCTCACTATATATGATTGGCTGGAATATGATAGGAAAGCCCTAGGAGTTTTTGGAGGAAATTTCTCCGAAAGCTTAATGTTTTTTTCCAGTGTGGCCCGCGGCATATTTAGACGGAAATTCAATGAGTACAATGAGTCAAAACTCAAAAGTTTAGCTGCCTAGGCCATGTGTCCGAAAAGTTAAAAACACTCCGGTCCAAAAAGAATGTATATGTTGTTGTTGTTGTTGTTGTTGTTGTATTAGCGATAAAGACACTCGCCGAAGGTGGGAGTGTTATCGATGTTGATGGTCGTTTGCCGGTGCTGACCCACCATCTCGGGAACGATTAACATACCCACATTAAAACTTCTAGGCTCTACCGCCAGGGCCTCGCCTGCTGTGTATCATTTATTCATATTTGTAACAGTATTCACCTCATGTAGGTGAGCTTGACAACTGGATTGCGGAAGCTCTGAAGCTATAAAGCATTGTATTGCGCCTATCAACCTCTTGAATTTCTATCAATACTCGTATCGTGTAACAGCGGAACAAGGATACCTTTGTTGATTTGTAATAAACAGGGAGAGGAAGCCTTGCTCTACTTTGATTCATCAAATTGGCGTCATTTGTCGCGAAACAGGGACGACCGAACGTGATTTGCTAAGCGCCAATTAAAAGTGTCGCTCACCGCCTGCCCTCACACCTACTTCGAATCTTTTATAAACATCACTTTTTAGATAATCTCATTTTTATACCTTTCATGAAAATGAAATGGTATATTAATTTCGTCACGAAACCGAAAATTGTAAGTCCTTAAAGGAAAATAGATAGACCCACCATTAAGTATACCGAAATAATCAGGTTGAAGAGCTGAGTTGATTTAGCCATGTAGTATATATATATATATTTTCGCAAATTTTAGCCCCATTTTAACAGCTAGAAGTTTCAAATTTCACCGAATACTTACGTATGTAGCATATATTGTTGTCTGAAAAAATCATAGAGATCGGTTGTATATATAGTATATATCTCATACAACCGATTCTTCAGATAAGAAACTTTTCGCAATTTCTACCCCATTTTAACAGCTATAAGCTTCAAATTTCAACGATTTCTTACGTATATAGCATATATTATTGTCTGAAAAAATCATAGAGATCGGTGGTACATATATTATATACCCCATATAAACTGTATTTTTTTGCCCCTTTTTTACGGCTAGAAGCTTCAAAATTCAAAACATTTCATCAACTAGTTACGTTTACGTCATATATTGTTGAAATACGTGATTCGTAGTCATAGTTTTTACACGCAGACCACAAAAAACCTGAAACTTTGCATCCTCACACAAAGTACCTATCTATTTTTATACTCAGTTGAGCAGAGCTAACAGAGTATATTAACTTTGATTGGATAACGGTTGGTTGTACAGGTATAAAGGAATCGAGATAGATAAAGACTTCCATATATCAAAATCATCAGTATCGAAAAAAAATTTGATTGAGCCATGTCCGTCCGTACGTCTGTCCGTCCGCCCGTCCATTAACACGATAAATTGAGTAAATTTAGAGGTATATTGATGAAATTTGCTATGTAGGTTCCTGGGCACTCATCTCAGATCGCTATTTAAAATGAACGATATCGGACTATAACCACGCCCACTTTTTCGATATCGAAAATTTCGAAAAACCGAAAAATTGCGATAATTCATTACAAACGACAGATAAAGCGACAAAACTTGGTACATGGGTTGAACTTATGACGCAGAATAGAAAATTAGTAAAATTTTGGACAACGGGCGTGGCACCGCCCACTTTTAAAAGAAGGTAATTTAAAAATTTTGCAAGCTGTAATTTGGCAGTCGTTGAAGATAACATGATGAAATTTGGCAGGAACGTTACTCCTATTACTCTATGTACGCTTAATAAAAATTAGCAAAATCGGAGACGGACCACGCCCACTTTTAAAAAAAAATTTTTTTAAAGTAAAATTTTAACAAAAAATTTAATATCTTTACAGTATATAAGTAAATTATGTCAACATTCAACTCCAGTAATGATATGGTGCAACAAAATACAAAAATAAAAGAAAATTCCAAAATGGGCGTGGCTCCGCCATTTTTCATTTAATTTGGCTAGGATACTTTTAACGCCATAAGTCGAACAAAAATTAACCAATCCTTTTGAAATTTGGTGGGGGCATAGACTTTATGACGCTAACTGTTTTCTGTGAAAATGGGCGAAATCGGTTGATGCCACGCCCAGTTTTTATACACAGTCGTCCGTCTGTCCTTCCGCATGGCCATTAACCCGATAACTTGAGCAAAAATCGACATATCTTTAATGAACTTAGTCCACGTGCTTAATTGAACTCACTTTATCTTGGTATGAAAAATGAACGAAATCCGACTATGACCACGCCCACTTTTTCGATATCGAAAATTACGAAAAATGAAAAAAATGCCATAATTCTATACCAAATACGAAAAAAGGGATGAAACATGGTAAGGTAATTGGATTGTTTTATTGACGCGAAATATAACTTTAGAAAAAACTTTATAAAATGGTTGTAACACCTACCATATTAAGTAGAAGAAAATGAAAAAGTTCTGCAGGGCGAAATAAAAAACCCTTAAAATCTTGGCAGATATTACATATATAAATAAATTAGCGGTATCCAACAGATGATGTTCTGTGTCACCCTGGTCCACATTTTGGTCGATATCTGGAAAACGCCTTCACATATACAACTACCACCACTCCCTTTTAAAACTCTCATTAATACCTTTAATTTGATACCCATATCGTACAAACTCATTCTAGAGTCACCCCTGGTCCACCTTTATGACGATATCTCGAAAAGGCGTCCACCTATAGAACTAAGCCCCACTCCCTTTTAAAATACTCATTAACTCCTTTCGTTTGATACCCATATTGCACAAACAATTCTAGAGTCACCCCTGGCCCACCTTTATGGCGATATCTCGAAACGGCGTCCACCTATGGAACTAAGGATTACTCCCTTTTAAATACTCATTAACACCTTTTATTTGATACCCATATCGTACAAACGCATTCTAGAGTCACCCCTGGTCCACCTTTATGGCGATATCTCGAAAAGGCGACCACCTATACAACAACCACCACTCCCTTTTAAAACCCTCATTAATACCTTTAATTTGATACCCATATCGCACAAACACATTCTAGAGTCACCCCTGGTCCACCTTTATGGCGATATTTCGAAAAGGCATCCACCTATAGAACGAAGACCCACTCCCTTTTAAAATACTCATTAACACAATTCGCTTGATGCCCATATTGTACAAACAAATTCTAGGGTCACCCCTGGTCCACCTTTGTGGCAATATCTCGAAACGGCGTCCACCTATGGAACTAAGGATAACTCCCTTTTAAAATACTAATTAACGCCTTTCATTTGATACCCATATCGTACAAACGCATTCAAGAGTCAACCCTGATCCACCTTTATTGCTATATCCCTAAATGGCGTCCGCCTATAGAACTATGGCCCACTCAATCATAAAATACTCATTAGTGCCTTTCATTTGATACACATGTCATATAAACACATTCCAGGGTTTCCCTAGGTTAATTTTCCTACATGGTTATTTTCCCTTATGTTATCACCATAGCTCTCAACTGAGTATGTAATGTTCGGTTACACCCGAACTTAACCTTACTTACTTGTTTATTTTATATTTATCTTAAAAATCGTTTAGGTATGTAGATCTGTTCACTAGATATTTCTTATCTTATACATCCGATTATTCGGAGATTACGAACGGGATAAGTTTATTGTTCAGCCCCATTCATGAAAGGTATGAAGTCTTCGGCATAGCCGAAGACAGTCCCGTCCTTACTTGTTCTAATTGCAATTTGCTATAATTTGCCTTTAGTAAGTGAGCTTTAAAGATGCCTGCAAATAAGAAGATAAGTTTGCATTAATATTTGTCTTCGTTGATTTATTTTGTTTCTTTCCCCATTAAATCGTTTTTTCCATTTTATTTTTTCTTATCATTCGCTTGTGTTGTCTTTTATTTGCACTGATTTTATGAGCTTCATTTACAAACTTGTGAATGATGTTTTTGTTCCATTTTTCTTTGTGTTTTTGAGACAAGCACATGTTTTTATTTTTTTTACAAAAGCGGTTTTTATTCAGCATACATATTTCTTTTCGTTGCTGAAATATTCTTTGTCTTCCTTGTTTCAAAAAAGACAACTTTTTTTCCCTTCTTGAATCATCACTGTACTTCAACTTTAGGTTTTTATCGCTATTTAACGCTCTTAAGCGAGCATCTTTAACCCGTTTCTTAATTCACTTTCCACTACCAACTTCTATCCTATTCATCTCACACCTCTCTCCACTTTTCACTCCTACTCGTTTATTTCTATTTTACTTCACTTTTATACGAAAATTGCTTGTGCATATTAACTTTTAATATTAGCATGACACCCACCTCTCTTCACTCCTCTTAAACTCATCCCTTTGTGGTTACACCGTACCACTAATTCTTTATACACCGTTACGCTCACGTTGAACCCCGTTTATTAACTGATCTTAGCCACATTTGTTGAGATTCTCCAGCCAAGTCGCCACTAACAGCAGTGGCGTTCGTAAAGAAAACAAGTTGTAAGTATTATTTTTCTTTGGAGAGTTTTTGGAGACTTTTGATTGTTTTGGTTTTCTTGTCTGCAATTGTAATGTGAAGTCGCGCTCAACAGGTAGTTGCAATGCAATGTGGCGCTCTGAGTCTATATGAAGAAGGGCTGTGTCATTTGATGATTGCTATACTACGTATGTATGTGTAGATATTTATAAGTGCATTTATGTATATACATATATAGGTGTGCTTTATATCCCTGCGAAAAATCGTGCGATTAATCCATAAAGAGATTGGTCTCCGATTGTCTCTTTTGTCTTCATTTGGACATAATTGATCCCCTTTAGTCCCTTTCGGTTACAGTTGGGTTTAGTCAGTTTGAAATCTATGTAGCCCATTTTAAAGTGTAGTAAAAAAACGGCAACGAAATGAGTAAAATAAAAGATTACAGGTGATTGAATCGAATTATTTAAGAAAAATTAGTAGCTTTAACGTACAATCTGAATAAAATACAAATTATCAAAGACTGAATTTTTTAACTTGCTTATTTCAATACAAACCGGAAATAAAACAATAAGAATTTAAATTGTTTTATTTTAAAATAGATTACAAAGGCGAGTATCATTCTACTACCATTAGGGTTAAAAATGCTATTTGCGCCCTTATTGAACCGAAGAGGGACTAGTCTTCATACCTTCCCATATGGGTACAAAGGAGATTGGTCCTATCGATCCCTTTCGGGTATAAAAGGGTACAATTAGTCACTTCATAGGACATGCTCAAACAAAAGGGAACAGTTCAACTCATACAAAGAGATCAAAACAGGCATTGGTCGCATATTCCTGTGCGACTCATCCCGGATTCATCCTAGAATAATCGCATTTTTTGCAGGGATATACTTTATACAAATACAATTAAGGTTTCTTTTATATATGTATGTATATATGTATGTGTACGTGAAAATATGTCTACCTGCAACGTTTGTTGACTTTGCGTTCTTCTTTTTGTGACTGATCTACATATTTCTTGTTTTTAATTATCCCTATAAGAAATTCTTTCAATATACCCAATAGTGTTAAAATTCTAGGGTGGAGTGGAAAAGAGAAGATTTATTTTATTTATAGCTTGCTATATTTAAATATTAAATATTCAATACGAACGATTATTCAAAGAAATCTTTTCTATGTAAAACTAGGGCGTATCTTTATGCGATTAACTGAGTGAGATTAATAATCAGATGTTCATCAAACTCTGTTTTTCCAGCAGTGTTAAATTGTACACTAAACTCCCCAGGGTGTAGCATATATCCGTCCCAACTGGAAATGCTAAGGCAGGCCAGGTTAGCTAATGTCGAACGGCCGCCCACTAAAGACCTCACACAGACAGATTGTCTCCATAGTGCTGCAAGAATTTGTTTTGCGACGTAAGAACCCCAATCAGGTACCAGGACTTATTTTATATAGCAACTCCATTCTCCTGGAAACTAAAAGAAATTTCTAGGACCTGGCTTAAGTGCTGCCTCGATATCTGACAACTCTGCATCCCCTTATAGCTGGAGCCTAAACCTGGCGATCGCAGGACACGAACAAAGTATGTGCTCAAACCGTTACTTGCCAAATCATCAGACTTTTCGTTACTTTCTATCCCATTATAACAGGGAGCCCAGGACAATGTATCGTCCGGCCTTAGCGAAGTTTTTCCAATGCTTCATTCCAGGACACTTTTTGATGAAGTACGGTGTGAGGTTATTGCCTTAATCGCCACCTGACTATCTATCTATGAAAGATGTCTTATGACTCAAACAAGAAATTGCGAGAAACAGCTGTTTTTTTTGTCCTTATGTCTATAGGCGAGATGTGTAGAATGGCATGCAAAGCTGCTCTCAGGGTGGTTTTAGGGCTCGCATTACGATAATATGTGATAATATGCATACCACCGCTAGTTTTTTAGTTTACGTACTTTCTTGTGTCCACCAAACAAGGACCTCGTGGTAGAGGATGGGTTTGACAATTGCTGTAAATACCCATCGAAATAGTGATGGGGCCCCACGTGCAGTGTCATGGAGGCTTTCTTCGCTCTCTTTTCCACATGGAGCTCTCACGACAACTTACTATCTAGGATGACTCCTAGATATTTTATGACACATTTTCCGTGTACGGGTACCCCTCCAAACTTAGGCTATGTCCAAATAAGGACCTTTTGTTTCCCAGTAAATAATAATAGATCGGTTCTTTCCTTGTTGGCTTTTAACCCAACACCAGATGCCCAGCCGGGTACATCCCGAAGTGTTTGATCCATCAGAGAGCTGATTGTTGTTACGCATCAGCCGCTTATGAAGACTGAAATGTAATCTGCATATGCTGTAAATTTGACTGGTTCTCCGTCCAACCGCTCAAACAATTCGTTGATAACCAGCGTCCACAGCAGTGGTGATAAAACTCCAGGCGTTCCTTTGTTTAAAGATTTTGTTGCCTCGCCTAGTCTAAATTGTGAAGTGATCAACCAATGAAGGCCAACTCATCCCTTATGTGTTATTTTTTTATTCAGCTAATTCATATGGGGCTCTCCTTTTGAGAGTGAGCTATAAATAAAACCTTCTTGTTGGCCGCAGCAATTTTATTCATTTGATATTTAATTTGTTTTGCTTTGCTGGTGTTATTTACGCATTTGTTATTTTTATAATCTTACGGTTTTATAATAATAATAATTTATTTGAAATTATATTAACCAATACAGAAACAGTTTAATTACGGTAAGAAAAATCTTCGACTGAAAAAATATGACAAAACATTTTTTCTTCATAAACTTAAATTACATAGATTGCTACAAATTCAATAGTTAACAAGAAAGGGGCATGACATTTTGTGGGGAAATTTCCTTTGAAGGTTCCAAAGGTGAACCCATTTTCTATATACTCCATCAAAGATACTGAAGAGAGATATAAAGAGATTGATTTTGCGATTCTTCATTAAATTATTTCGCCGAATTTGTTTTCGGAAGTAGCGCAGTTTACGGAAATCCCAGTCAGAGCAACAAATAATGGAAGAGAACTGAAAATGGTCGCATGGTAGTGAAGAGTCTTTGGGTGGCTTCTTGACAGATATTTCCCATCCTCAGAAAATGCAGAAGCAACACTCGCACCTCGGACTACGAGCGTGTTGCGCTGGGCTAAGTTTTCTAATACCAAGATAGAATGGGCGGTGAAGACTTTCTCTAAGTCTAAATCGCCGGGCCCAGATGGTATATTCCCTGCCATGCTACAAATGTGGAATAGAGTGATTGCATAACACTGAATCATGTAACGCTCCTGGAGAACTGCTCTTGTCGTTTCCCAACCAAAGAGGGAAAGATTATCATCATCATCAGCTACATGATGAGGTGGTTCGAGGAAGGACCCGTCAAATTTACAGCGCACCCACATGACTTGCAGTTGTCGTAAGTGACTTTCCAGCAGGTAGCTCTTTGATTGATCGGACACTTCTAAATTCACAAACTTAAGCATCTAATGTCGAATTGACATCGAACGCGGAGAAGGCAGATATGCTCTATAAGGTCAAGAATTGAATTAGCTCTAAGCTAGGAGAGATGACCCAGCAGGAAATTTTTTCGACAAAAATCCAGGAATCATTCTAGATGTTAAGTAAAACAGGCTCTTTATGCATGTAAAAGAATGTTGGGGGTTCGTCCTCTTTCTCATTGAAAGCCACACAAACAAGAACCCTACCATTAACAAAAGTAACGAGACTATATGCTTCGAGGCAATTTGAGTGCAGACCATGCCGCCTTAGTAGTATATCACCATTACATATTGGACGAACAGGCCACCTTATGTTCCTGCACTTCATTAGGGCTAAGTCACGGCATAGGAGAAAGCTTCGCACAAGAGCACTCGAATGGCGAACGAGGCAATGAACACTCGTCAGGCTAAGTTCCACCTTTCCACAATTCACTTCCACTCTTTAAATTGTGTAGTGAAGCACATTTGCTTTGCTCAGGCAAGGGTTAGGTTTTAATGAGACTATATAATCAGATCAGGTCAGAACAGATCTTGTCATTTATTTAATACCTACATATGTAGCTGTCTAATATCTTACCAAAGGAAACGGGTGATACCCTTACTTACACACTGTTTGCTGCAACCGCGCTTCACACAACAACATAGCGAGGAGCCTCACTCCTTGAAAGAACGATATGGTTTCACCTAATGCACAGAATCAGTAGATTCCTTGCAAAGCACACCCGAGGAGCCCAGTAATCAGAGTCAAATATCAGAGGAAACCTAGCTTTCATGTGAGAAAAACAAGAGAAACAAAGGACAATAGGGCGCTGGATGCAAGGGGAAAGCGAAATGGGAGATGAGTAGGACATTTTTCAAACCGACCACATTTGTCCCTTTTGAATACGTTTACTCATTGTGATGGTCGTACGGCATCGCTATTCACTGAGAACACTATTGGTTACATACTTTTCTAAGATAAAACCTTACTTCAGTCTTTTTATTTTTGTAGTGCCTCATCTACCTCAATTTTTTGTTTGCATTTTTATAACCTTTCATGAAAATGAAATGGTATATTAATTTCGTCACGAAACCGAAATTGTAAGTCCTTAAAGGAAAATAGATAGACCCCACCATTAAGTATACCGAAATAATCAGGTTGAAGAGCTGAGTTGATTTAGCCATGTCCGTCTGTCCGTATGTCCGTCTGTCTGTTTGTATGCAAACTAGTCCTCAATTTTTGAGATATCTTGATAAAATTTGGTGAGCGGGTGTATTTGGGTGTCCGATTAGACATTTGTCGGAACCGACCGGATCGGACCACTATAGCATATATCCTCCATACAACCGATTTTTCAGAAAAAGAGGATTTTTGTAATATCTTACCCAATTTAACAGATTGAAGCTTCAAACTTCACCATATACTTTCGTATATTGCACATATTGTTGCCTGCAAAAATTGATGAGATCGGTTGTATATCTAGTATATATCCCCCACAACCGATTGTTCAGATAAGGAACTTTTCGTAATTACTACCCCATTATAAGAGCTAGAGGCTTCAAATTTCAACGAATACTTAGGTATATAGCATATATTGTTGTCTGAAAAAATCATAAAGATCGGTGGTATATATAGTATATATATGGTGGTATATATATATATATACGTATATAGTATATATATATATATATATATTTTCGCAATTTTAGCCCCATTTTAACAGCTAGAAGCTTCAAATTTCACCGAATGCTTACGTATATAGCATATATTGTTGTCTGAAAAAATCATAGAGATCGGTGGTATATATATTATATACTTCATATAAACTGTAATTTTTTCCTCTTTTTACGGCTAGAAGCTTCAAATTCATCAATTTCATCAAATAGTTACGTTTACGTCATATATTTTTGAAATACGTGATTCGTAGTCATAGCTTTTACACGCAGACCACAAAAAACGTGAAGCTTTGCATCCTCACACAGATTACCTACCTATTTTTTATTTTATATTTATCTTAAAAATCGTTAAGGTATGCAGATCTGTTCACTATATATTTCTTATCTTATACATCCGATTATTCGGGATTACGAACGGGATAAGATTATTGTTCAGCCCCATTCATGAAAGGTATGAAGTCTTCGGCACAGCCGAAGACAGTCCCGTTCTTACTTGTTCTTATGTGCCTTTTTATACTCAGTTGAGCAGAGCTGCTCACAGAGTATATTAAGTTTGATTGGATAACGGTTGGTTGTACATATATAAAGGAATGAGATAGATTAGACTTACATATATCAAATAATCAGGATCGAAAAAAATTTATTGAGCCATGTCCGTCCCTCCGTCCGTTAACACGATAACTTGAGTAATTTTGAGGTATCTTGATGAAATTTGGCATGTAGGTTCCTGAGCACTCATCTCAGATCGCTGTTTAAAATGAACGATATCGGACTATAACCACGCCCACTTTTTCGATATCCAAAATTCGAAAAACCGATAAAGTGCGATAATTCATTACAAACGACCGATACAGCGACAAACTTGGCGGATGAGTTGAACTTATGACGCAGAATAGAAAAATTTGTAATATTTTGGACAATGGGCGTGGCACCGCCCACTTTTAAAAGAAGGTAATTTAAAACTTTTGCAAGCTGTAATTTGGCAGTCGCTGAAGATATCATTATGAATTTGGCAGGAACGTTACTCCTATTACTCTATGTACGCTTAATAAAAATTAGCAAATCGGAGAAGGACCACGCCACTTTATTTTTTTAAGTAAAATTTTAACAAAAAATTTTTACAGTATATAGTAAATTATGTCAACATTCAACTCCAGTAATGATATGATGCAACAAAATCAAAATAAAGAAAATTTCAAAATGAGCGTGGCTCCGCCCTTTTTCATTTAATTTATCCTTTGAAATTTGGTAGGGGCATAGATTTTATGACGTTAACTGTTTTCTGTGAAATGGGCGAAATCGTTGATGCCACGCCCAGTTTTTATACACAGTCGTCCGTCTGTCCTTCCGCATGCCATAACCCGATAACTTGAGCAAAAATCGACATATCTTTAATGAACTTAGTCCACGTGCTTACTTGAACTCACTTTATCTTGGTATGAAAATGAACGAAATCCGACTATGACCACGCCCCCTTTTTCGATATCGAAAATTACGAAAAATGAAAAAATACATAATTCTATACCAAATACGAAAAAAGGGATGAAACATGGTAAGGTAATTGATTGTTGTATTGACGCGAAATATAACTTTAGAAAAACTTTATAAAATGGTTGTTACCACCTACCATATTAAGTAGAAGAAAATAGAAAAGTTCTGCAGGAGAAATAAAAAACACTTAAAATCTTGGCAGGTATTACATATATAAATAAATTAGCGGTATCCAGCAGATGATGTTCTGGTCACCCTGGTCCACATTTTGGTCGATATCTGGAAACGCCTTCGCATATACAACGACCACCACTTCCTTTTAAAACTCTCATTAATACCTTTAATTTGATACCCATATCGTACAAACTCATCTAGAGTCACC
>JARSSU010033244.1:0-18470 GCA_029619165.1 Eurosta solidaginis
TAATATACTATTTCATTTTCATGAAAGGTATAAAAATAGGTAGGTACTTTCTGTGAGGTTGCAAAGCTTGACGTTTTTGTGGTCTGCATGTAAAAACTAAGACTACGAATCACGCATTTGGTGAAATTTGAAGCTTCTAGCTGTTAAAATGGGGCAGAAATTGCGCAAAGTTTCTTATCTGAACAATCGGTTGTATGAGATATATGCTATATATACCACCTATAACTATGATTTTTTTAGACAACAATATATGCTATATACGTAAGCATTTGGTGAAATTTGAAGCTTCTAGCTGTTAAAATGGGGCAGAAATTACGCAAAGTTTCTTATCTGAAAAATCGGTTGTATGAGATATATACATGTATACCACCGATCTCTATGATTTTTTCAGACAACAATATATGCTACACACGTAAGCATTTGGTGAAATTTGAAGCTTCTAGCTGTTAAAATGGGGCTGAAGTTGCAAAAAAAATATATATGCCATATATATACTATATATACCATCATATATATATTCTATATATCACCGATCTCTATGATTTTTTCGATCAACAATATACACTATATACGTAAGCAATTTGTGAAATTTGCAGCTTATAGCTGTTAAAATGGGGTAGAAATTGCGAAAAGTTTCTTAACTGAACAATTGGTTGTATGAGATATATACTATATATACCACCGATCTCCATGATTTTTCAGACACAATGTATGCTATATACGTAAACATTTGGTGAAATTTGAAGCTTCTAACTGTTAAAATTGGGATGAAATTGGAAAAAAAATATATATATATACTATATATGGGGTATTCCTTCCCATTTCGACCAATTTTGAACCCGACCCCTTTAGAATTGGCTGAAAGTTTTTTTTCTTTTTCTAGCTTACGAAAGACGTTTTCAGAATTTTTTCAATTTTTTCATAAATATTGTCACGGATATTAGCATCACTAAGCTATACCATCACTAAGGCGATGCTAAGGCCATGCTAAGCGGTGTTTACGTCAATAATCAAATCATGTATACACATATATAAAGCAGCCGAGAGATGTCACACACAGATGCATTTACTTATACGCCTATGTGTGTGCGAGAGACTGTAAACTACAAACTCACATACATCTGAGAATCGCTGAAAAGACAATTGGAAAGAAGTAGAAACTATATGAGAACTATAAGCATACGAAATAGTTGGTACGTTCTGGAAATAGAAGAGCCTAGATATACGCAGCGTAAACTATAAAAGCGGCGCAAGCGAGTAAGAAGGAATTCAGTTTGATTTGAGTTGTCAAGCAGTTTCGGTTAAGACGATATCTAGCTAGCAATAGCAGTATTATTTTGAATAGTAGAGTTTCATTTAAGCTATCAGTTTGGTTATTAAGCCAGCTAATTGCAAAGTATAAGTGTTATTGTGAAGTACTTTAATAAAGGCCATTTTTCTATTATTCAATATTGGAGTTATTTATTCAACGGTTTAGTGATACGAACTTAGCAGAAGATTGCAAATAAGAGGATTTGCAAGCAAATTCGTAACAATTGGTGTCTGAAGAGGAATTGTTGAATAAATTCCAGAGGACAACAAGGACATGGCAAATTTCAGTGAATTGAAGATCCAGCAACTGAAGAAGAAGTTGGAGAGCCGTGGATTGAATACAAGCGGCGTTAAACTCGAACTTCAGGCACGGCTACGAGAGGAAATGGAAGCAGAAGGAATTGATGTGGACGAGTTTGTCTTTTATCCTGATGGGGACGAGACAACAACAAAAATTGAAGAGAAAAACGAAACATCGCAACAGTTACGAACACAGACTTGAACATGATTTTGGCTGCAATATCTGCACAAACATCGACAGTGGCATCTCAGCTGGAATCACAGGAGGCACGTATAACATCCAAGATGGAGGCACAGGAGGCACGCATTTCAGAAATGTCGTCAAAAATGTCATCTGAACTGGCTTCGCAAGAGACACGCATAACATCCAAGATGGAAAACCAACTAGAATCGCAGGAGAACCGTATAACAGCCAAGATTGAATCACAGGAGACACGTATCTCAGAAATGTCGTCAGAATTAACATCTAAAATTGAAGCACAAGAGGCACGTATATCAGAAATGTCGACACAAATTTCAGTACAGGTATCATCGCAGATCTCTGCACAACTAGAATTGCGTATGGAAAAGAAACTAACGCAGTTTCAGGAAGGGTTCAGTGGTCGACAAGATAAAATGGAGGCCGAGATAGATGCTTTGAAAGATCGAATTCAGAAGTTACAATTGAACCGTCCAATCACTTCTACGTCGACCCTGAAGGTAAAATCCCCAACGTTTGATGGTTCTGTTCCATTCCAGGTATTTAAGCTCCAATTTGAGAAGACGTCGGCAGTGAACAACTGGAATGGTGAAGATAAAGTTGCAGCACTGTTCATGGCATTGAAAGGGCCTGCAGCTGAGATTTTACAAACCATTCCCAGAGGGCGAACGGAACTGTTATGAAGCATTGATGGGCGCTCTAGAGAGACGATACTGAACTGAGCATAGGAGACAGATATACCAAATGGAGTTGCTGAACCGCTTCCAGAGGGCTGGTGAAACATTGCAAGAGTTTGCGTCGGATATTGAAAGGCTAGCACATTTAGCGAATGTGGACGCACCCGTGGAATACACTGAAAGGGTAAAGATTCAGAGCTTTATAAATGGCATACGGGACGTCGAAACAAAGCGAGCTACATACGCAAACCCAAAGCCAACATTCGCAGAAACGGTGTCACAAGCTCTGATTCAGGAAACAGCGTCGCTTCTGTGTAAGCCAGTTTTCAAAGCACGTCGTGTGGAAGTAGAAAGGCCAGAGTGGGTTGACGCAATATTGGAGGCGCTGAGAGGATCGCAAAAGCGAAGTGAAAAAGTTACCATATTCTTCAAATGCGGGAAGTCCGGTCACATTGCACGTCATTGCGATCTTGGTCCTAATAGTTTCCAACAATGTGGGTGGCCGTAAACGTAAAGCTGGAGGAGTTGAGCAAGAGCGTGTCGGATGTAAAGAACGAAAACTTGCCCGGGCTATTGAATGTCTTGTGATATCTGTGTCGCAAATTGGAAGGAAATCAAGAAGTCTTACCCTCAGAGGGAATGTGGATGGCAAGGAGCGTGTACTGACTGTAGATACGGGCGCATCTCATTCCTTGATCCGATCTGACTTGGTCAACAGGAGAGTAAAACCGTTACCTGGAGCGAGGTTGCGTACGGTCACTGGCGAGTATAACCAAGTCCGGGAAGAAGTGATCTGTGAAGTCTTAATTGGGAAGGTCATGGTTTCACACAAATTCGTTGTGGCGGAGATTGTTGATGATGTTTATTGGGAGTGGATTTCTTGGTTGACCATGACATCAAGATCGATATGCAGAGAAGGGTGGTGCATTATGAGAACCAAGATGTGCCACTTAACTTCAGTTTGGAAAAAGGGTTCAGCAGTAAGCGAGTGCTGGTGGAGGAGATTCGACAGAGACCACGAAAGTCAAGGAAAGTAGATCGAGCAAAGGTTGATGGATCGAATGGGCCAAATAAAGCGAAATCAAAAGTACCTGCGAGAAAAACACTGGCATTGACAAACCCTAATGGACGCACTAAAACGACTGAAAGAATTTTCCAGAAAGAATGCAAGGGTGGTTTCATGCCAGCGCGTACTACTGTTGTGAAAACGTCAAGACGATACTGATGATGCAAAGTCAATCCGTCAAGATCAAGCTCTGCGAAGTAGTTCTTCATTGGCCAAGCAACAGAGTGCGAGGGAACGATCCAGGATAATGAGTAGTAAGATGAAATACAGGTACGACAACAAGAATAATTCGGAAGGTTTCTTGCAGAGAGATTTGGTACTGTTGTACAACCCCCACCGGCGGAAAGGTGTTCCTTCCAAATTTTGGTGCAGATGGGAAGCCCTGTACAAAGTTGTAAAAAGGATCAGTGATGCCATCTACCGCATACAAACAATGGGAAACCACGAAATAGAAGGGTGGTTCATTTGGAGAGGCTAGTAGCGGTTAGACCGAGAGATTCGTCTGATCGGGACGATCAGACTAAGGTGGAGGGCAGTGTCACGGATATTAGCATCACTAAGCTATACCATCACTAAGGCGATGCTAAGGCCATGCTAAGCGGTATTTACGTCAATAATCAAATCATTTATACACATATATAAGGCAGCCGAGAGATGTGACACACAGATGCATTTACTTATACGCCTATGTGTGTGCGAGAGACTGTAAACTACAAACTCACATACATCTGAGAGACGCTGAAAAGAGACAATTGGAAACAAGTAGAAACTATATGAGAACTATAAACACACGAAATAGTTGGTAAGTTCTGGAAATAGAAGAGCCTAGATGTATGCAGCGTAAACTATAAAAGCGGCGCAAGCGATAAGAAGGAACTCAGTTTGATTTGAGTTGTCAAGCAGTTTCGATTAAGACGATATCTAGCGAGCAATAGCAGTATTATTTTGAATAGTAGAGTTTCATTTAAGCTATCAGTTTGGTTATTAAGCCAGCTAATTGCAAAGTATAAGTGTTATTGTGAAGTACTTTAATAAAGGCCATTTTTCTATTATTCAATATTGGAGTTATTTATACAACGGTTTAGTGATACGAACTTAGCAGAGGATTGCAAATAAGAGGATTTGCAAGCAAATTCGTAACAATATGTTTTTAAATTTACTTTTCGAAAAAATACAAACAAAATTTTAAAGTTTTTTTTTGCAATTAAATAAAAACAAAAAAATTCTCGGCCCACTCGGGAATAGTGGGGATGATTACAGAATTGATTGAAGTTTTTTATGAGAAAAAAAAGGGCGAAATTCGAAAAATCTCGAAAACTGAAAAATTACAAAAAAAAACTTTGAAAATTTTTTGAATTTTTTCCGAAAAGTACATTTAAAAAAAATTAAAAAAAATCCCAAACGGTCAATTTTTGAAAAAGTTATAGCATTATGAAGACAAAAACGGTGTAAATTCACAACTTTTTTGAGTTGGATGAAAAAATTTGAAAAACTTCTGAAAAACGTCTTTTGTAAGCTAGAAAAAGAAGAAAAACTTTCAGCCAATTCTAAAGGGGTCGGGTTCAAATTGGTGGAAATGGGATGGAATACCCCATATATACTGTAACGAATTTACTTGCAAATCCTCTTATTTGCCCTTTTTCTGCCAAGGTTGTATCACTAAACTGTTGAATAAATAACTCCAATATTGAATAACGGAAAAATGGCCTTTATTAAAGTACTTCACAATAACACTTATACTTTGCAACTAGCTGGCTTAATAACCAAATTGATAGCTTAATTGAAACGGACTTCCAAAATAATACTGCTCTATGGCTCGCTAGATAGCGTCTTAATCGAAACTGCTTGATAGCTCAGATCAAACTGAATTTCCAGCGCCTCTACATTTTCTGACTTTTATGCTCTCTGATTTCAACGTTCGCATCTTCTAGGCGCTTCCATTTCCAGAATCTTCTAGTCCATCAGCTCTCAAACTTCTCAGCTGTAACTACAATTGCACGATTTTATAGCTTCTCTCATTGCATACTTTCAGGAGTATCTCAGATATATGCATGTGTTTATGCATTGACTCTCCGCTGCTCGTATACGTGCATGGTACATATGTGTAGACGCAATTATTGTTTCGTTTATGTAGATACATAATGATTGAATTATTGATGTGAATTCACGTCACTGCTTAGCATCGGCCTAGAGATAGCAGCACCCCTTAGTTTTGCTAATATTCGTAACAATGCCCTCCACCTAAGTCTGATCGTCCCGATCAGACAAATCTCCCGATCCTAAACGCCGCTAGCATCTCCAGATGTACCACTTTTCTACTCCGTGGTTTCCCAGTGGTTTGTATGCGGTAGATGGTATCACTGATCTTCTTCACAACTTTGTACTGGCCTTCCCAACTGCACCGAATCTTGGATGGAACACCTTTCCGCCGGTGAGGGTTGTATAAGAGTACCAAATCTCCTTCCAAGAAACCTTCCGAATTTTTGTTATCATTGTACCTGCGTTTCTTACTACTCATTATTCTTGATCTTTCCCTCGCACTCTGTTGTTTGGCCAATGAACTTCTTCGCAGAGCTTGCACTTGACGGATTGACTTTGCATCATCAATATCGTCTGGACGTTTCACAACAGTAGTGCGCGCTGGCTTGAAACCACCTTTGCATTCTTTCTGAAAATTTCATTCAGTCGTTTCAGTGCGTCCATTAGGGTTTGTCGATGCCGGTCTTTTTCTTGCAGGTACTTTTAATTTCTCTTTATTTGGTCCATTCGATCCACCAACCTTTCCTTTTGACTTTCGTGGCCTTTGTCGAGTCTTCTCCACCATTACTCGATTACTACTGAACCCTTTCTCCAACTTGAAGTTAAGTGGTATATCCTGGTTCTCAAACCGCATCACCCTTCTCTGCATATTGATATTGATGTCATGGTCAACCAAGGAGTCCACTCCCAATATGACTTTATCAACGATCTCCGCCACAACGAATTTGTGTAGAACTGTGACCTTTCCAATCAAGACTTCACATATCACTTCTCCCTGGACTTGGTATACTCGCCAGTGACCGTACGCAACCTTGCTCCAGGTAACGGTCTTACTCTCCTGTTGACCCAGTCAGATCGGATCAAGGAATGAGATGCGCCCGTATCTACAGTCAGTACACGCTCCTTGCCAGACACACTCCCTCTGACGGTAAGACTGCTTGATTTCCTTCCAATTTGCGACACAGATATCACAGGACATTCAATAGCCGGGCAAGTTTTTCGTTCTTTACATCCGACAAGCTCTTGCTCATCTCCTCCAGCTTTGCGTTTACGCCCACCCACATTGCTGGAACTATTAGGACCAAGATCGCAATGACGTGCAATGTGACCGGACTTCCCGCATTTGAAAACTTTTTCACTCCGCTTTTACGATCCTTTCAGCGCATCCAATTTTGCGTCTACCCACTCTGCCCTTGCTACTTCCACACGGCGTGCTTTGAAAACTGGCTTACACAGAAGCGACGCTGTTTCCTGAATGTAGCTCGCTTTGTTTTGACGTCCCGTATGCCATTTATAAAGATCTGAATCTTTACCCTTTCAGTGTATTCCACGGGTGCGTCCGCATTCGCTAAATTTGCTATGCCTTTCAATATCCGACGCAAACTCTTGCAATGTTTCACCATGCCTCTGGAAGCGGTCAGCAACTCCATTTGGTATATCGGTCTCCTATGCTCAGTTCCGTATCGTCTCTCTAGAGCGCCCATCAATGCTTCATAACAGTTCCGTTCGCCCTCTGGAATGGTTTGTAAAATCTCAAGCCCTTTCAACGCCATGAACAGTGCAGCAACTTTATCTTCAGCATTCCAGTTGTTCACTGCTGCGGTCTTCTCATACTGAATCTTATACACCTGGAAAGCAACAGAACCGTCAAAGGATGATGTTTTTACCTTTGGATTACTCGCTGAAACAGCTGGGCGATTCATTTGCAACTCCTGTATACGACCTCTCAAAGCTTCTATCTCGGCATCAATTTTGTCCTCGAGCTGCACAATTTTTGTATCCTGTGCTTCCAGCTTTGATGTTACCCTAATCTCCTGTGCCTCCAGCTGCGAGGATATGCGGGCCTCCTGTGCATTCAACTGCTCAGCCAACTGAGATGCCATATATGTCTTTTGTTCTTCCAGTTGAGTTTACATCTTGGATGTAATCTGTGTCGACACTTCTGACATACGCGTTTCTTGTGCTTCAATCTTCGATGTAATCTGTGTCGACATTTCTGACATACGCGTTTCTTGTGCTTCAATCTTCCATGTAATATGTGTCGACATTTCTGACATACGCGTTTCTTGTGCTTTCATCTTCGATGTTATTCGTGTCTCTTGGGATTCCACCTGAGATGATACTGTCGATGTTTGAGCAGATATTGCAGCCAAAATCATATTTAAGTCTGTGCTCGTAACTGTCTGCGATGTTCGTTTTTCTCTTAAATTTTTGTTGTTGTCTCGACCACATCAGGATAAAAGACATACTCGTCCACATCAATTCCTTCTGCTTCCATTGCCTCTCGTAGTCGTGCCAGAAGTTCGAGTTTAACGCCGCTTGTATTCAATCCACGGCTCTCCAACTCCTTCTTTAGTTGCTGGATCTTCAATTCACTGAACTTTGCCATGTCCTTGTTGTCCTCTGGAATTTATTCAACAATTCCTCTTCTGACACCAATTGTAACGATTACTTGAAAATATTCTTATTTGCCCTTTTTCTGCCAACGTTCGTATCACTAACTGTTGAATAAATAACTCCAATATTGAATAATGGAAAAAATGTCCTTTATTAAAGTACTTCACAATAACACTTATGCTTTGCAACTAGCTGGCTTAATAACCAAACTGATAGCTTAAATGAAACTGACTTCCAAAATAATACTGCTATGGCTCGCTATATAGCGTCTTAATCGAAACTGCTTGATAGCTCAAATCAAACTGAATTCCAGCGCCTCTACATTTTCTGACTTTTATGCTCTCTGATTTCAAAGTTCGCATCTTCTAGGCGCTTCCATTTCCAGAATCTTCTAGTCCATCAGCTCTCAAACTTCTCAGCTGTAACTACAATTGCACAATTGTTTATAGCTTATTTCATTGCATACTTTCAAGAGTATCTCAGATATATGCATGCGTTTGTGCATTGATTCTCCGCTGCTCGTATACGTACATGGTACATATGTGTAGACGCAATTTATGTTTCGTTTATGTAGATACATAATGATTGAATTATTGATGTGAATTCACGTCACTGCTTAGCATCGGCCTAGAGATAGCAGCACCCTTAGTTTTACTAATATTCGTAACACTGCCCTCCACCTAGCCTGATCATCCCGATCAGACGAATCTCCCGATCTAAAACGCCGCTAGCATCTCCAGATGTACCACTTTTCTACTCCGTGGTTTCCCAGTGGTTTGTATGCTGTAGATGGCGACATTTCCACAATTATAATTGCATATCTCAGATAAGATATCTGCATGTGTTTGTGCGTTGCTTCTCCTCTGCGTGTACGTACATATGTGTAGACATAATGATTGAATTATTGATGTGAATTCACGTCACTGCTTAGCATCGACCTAGAGATAGCAGCACTCCTTAGTTTTGCTAATATTCATAACAATACTATATATATAATATATATACCATCATTTATATATTATATATATCACCGATCTCTTTGATTTTCACACAACAATATATGTTATACACGTAAGCAATTGGTGAAATTTGAAGCTTCTAGCTGTTGAAATGGGGCTGAAGTTGCAAAAAAAATATATATATGCCATATATATACTATATATACCATCATATATATATTATATATATCACCGATCTGTATGATTTTTCACTCAACAATATATTAGTTACACTATTTATAACACAAGAACGGATGAACCGATTTAGATGAAAATAGGTGGAAAGGTAGCTTAAAACCAGGAAACGGATATAGGATACTTCTTATCCCCTTCGGCGGAACTAGGTAATTCTGGGATGTGTTTGTACAATATGAGTACCAAATGGAGCTATTTATGAGCACTTTAATACGGGGTATTTTTCGTACCCCTGTGTGATTAGGGTCCCGAGATATAGGCCAAAACTTGGGCCCGTGTACCCCTAGACAGTGTGTATCTATATATATAAAAATCAAATTCTTCAGACACTTCAATTTCGATCAACTATAATGTTTTAGGCTAAAAGTAATTTCGATACATATAAAAGGGGCGTGGCACCTCCCATACAAATGAAATCTTCAGTAAGGAGTTATACGAAGTGAATCCCAAACACAACCAAGAGAATGTGGAATTAGGAAAGAGGGGGCGTGGAACCTCCCATACAAATGGAATATATCATGCTGCATATCTCTGGATGTAGTAATGGTAGGATAGCGAAAATTGGTAAGGAGCTATATGAGGTTAAGTTAAGGCACCTTCCCTACAAATGTGGTTTTTCAGAACTATGGCTGCCGTACAAACTTAGATTATTTTAACACCTAAAGTTTGACTGCATTGTTGAGTTTGGCTATTATTCATTTTGGAGCTTTAGCAATCTGCCGCCGTTTAAAAAAATTTGTTAGCTTCAGTCTATCTACATGTATATATATCGAAATCAAATTCTGTGTATCTGTGTGTTACCTATGGAAAAGTATTTTCCCACTCTTCAATCATCACCAAATTTGGCTGTAGGTTTCTTCGATCAAGACGAAGGTTTTTCATATTTCAAAATTAAGAATTTTAAATTGAAGTTTTTTTTGGCTATGGAACGAGCAGTCTTAGGTCCCAAAAATGATCATGTTAACAAAATCAATGATCGCATTCAAAACCAAATTCCTGGTGAAGTGACGAAATATAAATCTATCGACACAGTTACAGATGAAAATCAAATTGTGAATTATCCAATTGAATTTCTAAACTCTTTAGAACCACCAATCATGCTTCTTCGAAATTTAGACCCACCAAAATTGTGCAATTGAACCAGACTTTGCACTAAGAAATTAATGCCGAATGTAATCGAAGCAACGAAGGACAATCGCTTACTGTTGCAGGATTACATTTACAGAGTCCGTGCTTTTCCCATGGCCACCAATCATGCATAGGTTGCTTGCTCTAGAGTTGGAATGCCAAAAAATTTGTTTATCTTTGCACCGAGCGAAAAAACAAAAAATATTGTGTACCTACTTACATTACAATAAGATACAATAATAAAATGGTTCAAATGAAAATTACACCAAATATGCGTATATAATTCGATTACATTTGCAGAACAATAAACTAAATTACCAACAAACAAAACAGAGAAAAATTACACAACATTCATTCGATCTCAGGCGTTACAACGTACGCCGGATAAAGCTAGTATATTATATATATCACCAATCTCTATGATTTCTTCACACAACAATATATACTACATACGTAAGCAATTGATGAAATTTGAAGCTTCTAGCTGTTTAAATGGGGATCATATTGCGAAAAATATATATATATATACTATATATACCACCATATATATACCATATATACCACCGATCTTTTTTCAGACAACAATATATGCTATATACGCAAGCATTCGTTGAAATTTGAAGCCTCTAACTCTTAAAAGTAGGGTCTAGTAATACGAAAAGTTTCTTATCTGAACAATCGTTTGTGGGATATATACTATATATACGACCGATCTCATCAATTGTTTCAGACAACAATATGTGCAATATACAAAAGTATATGGTGAAGTTTGAAGCTTCAATCTGATAAATTGAGGAAGATATAACAAAAAATCCTTTTTTCTGAAAAAATCGGTTGTATGGAGGATATATGCTATAGTGGTCGATCCGCCCGGTTCCGACAAATGTCTAATCGGACACCCAAATACACCCGCTCACCAAATTTTATCAAGATATCTCAAAATTTGAGGGACCTAGTTGCATACACAAACACTTTTCCGACCGACTCAATTAACTCATAACATTTAATGAAATCTTAAATGTTGGCACACTATAAAGAGGAATTTTAGATCGTCACGCACTTGTAGGCCATCAGCAATATATTTTATTACAGACTCATTATCCACACACCCTAATGCAGCAATCTTTCGCATATTTAATACATATTCATGAAAACTTTCTGATACCTTCTTTCGCCGTTCTCCTAACATTTTATGTACTTCGTTACTGCACAGCTTTCTGTCAAATTCTTCGATTAACATACTCGCATATTGCTTCGTAAGTTGATACTGTCGCCGTTTCCAACAACAATTTCGCTGTGCCTTTCATCTTATTGCGAGCGTTCACATATTTTTGTTTTGCAGTCAATTCGTATGCATCTGCATTTGCGTCGAAGTTGCTAATCCATTGTCGCACTGGTATTGACGAGCCATCATATCCTGGTACTATTTTTGCAAAACTGTCAACTTGTAACGTAGCGTTACAATAGTACGACCCCCACTGTAACCCTTTTTCTCCTACGCCTGAGACCCCCACTCTAACCCTTTTTCACTTACGCCTGAGAGTATACATACATAGTACATTAACAGGTAGCCAACAGCAGCAGCTACATACCAATGCATGCGAATAGCATTTGGCGATAACAATAATATGCACACAGTACGCCAACTCACAGTAAATGGCAAACTGAAGTACCCAATTAGCGGTTTCATTTCTCACTCGCATCATAGCAGAAGCAGTATAAAAGAGAATGAATTTGCTGTTGTCACTTCATTCCTCGCAGGTTAGCCAGAGGAAGTGGTTGCTTTATTAAGCAAACCCAGTCACTCCTCCTGACTAGCTGAGTTGAAGGGGTGCTGCCTTGGCGCTGGTCACCCTTGCTTCGGGGACAACGGGTTTGTCGCCTTTATGGTTTTCTCGCCCGTGTCCCAGCTAAGTAAGGGGGGCTCGCTGCCGTTCGGCCAACAGATCCCTTCCCCTCAGTCCTGGCTCAGGCAGTGGAGCGACCCGTCGGCTAAAGGGGCTACCGCTGTGCCGTCAAAGGCGCACTTCCCTCAGCCCACGGATCGACCTACAAGAACCCGGCTGGGTACAACTCCGCGTCCAGCCCTGCATTCTTGCGGGCATGGAGGCGGTGGTGTTCAGCTGGCGGACCGGCATTAACCATAACTCTTTTATTCATTTCCTCGCAGGTCCCTCCGCCGCCGCCACTGAGACAGCGTCCTCGCAGGAACCCACCACCCGCAACCGCCGCTACTGGTCACCCCCACTGGTACGCGCTCCGTTGCCCTATTATTGTCGTCGCTATCCTACGCATTTGCGACGCCGCTACGACAACCGTAAGCCGCTCGCTATCCTACCGCCTTTGCGCCGCTGCTCCGACCGACCGTTGGCCGCCCGATATCCTACCGCCGTTGCGCCGCTGCTCCGACGACCGTTGGCCGCCTGCTATCCTACCGCCATTGCGCCGCTGCTATGACGACCGTAGCCCACTGCTACCTCACCACCGTTCCAACCAGCTCGCTGGTACCGTCACCGCGTCTATACCACAACATCCATCCGTCCGCTAATACTGTCCCGCCGTCCAGCCGCCGTGCTAATCCCGCCACTGCATACCGCTGTACCAATCTGTCCGCTAATCTGTCCGCCGTTCGAACCACCGCACCTACCCCTCTGCTATTACAACGACCGTTAGCCGCCGCTCGCCTCCCTCCTCCGCCATCTTTGCACGGAAATCTGCTGCCTTCACTACCCGTCAAGCCGTGTGTGTGTGCGTGTATTCGTCATTAACACATAACAACTGTGTTTTTATTAAGTGGGGTTTTGTGGGACCTCTACTTGTACCCTGGATTGACTGAGTACTACCTCAGCCTTCGACAAAACCCACCTCATAAATAGTTACGCCATTTCTGCTGCTTTTGGCTCAATACTTTGCTTCGGCGCCTTAACCAATTCGCTGAATTCGTTACTACCTCCTTTGTCATTTCGTTTTTGGTGAACGTATATGTGACTGCGTTTGTTGAAATGGAACTCGTTGTTTCTACTACAATGTCTGTTGCTGTAACCTCTGCTTCTTATTTGCCTCTGCTACTAATGTCAACGCTATTAGTTTCACTGGACGTACACGCTGCTTCTGTGTTCGTTGATTTTAGAACTGCTGCTATAACCTCAGTTACTTCTTCGTTTTTCTCTGCTGTTGCTGCTGAAATTTATTTCACCACTCGTTCGATTAAGTGATCTGCTTCTACTGATTTCGTTGCTGTATTTGTATCGACCTCGGCTTCTGGTCGCTGCTCTGTACTGCTGTCTTCTTTGGCTGTTCTGCTTTCGTTTTGCTGCTTCGACTCCACTATTTTTTGAATGAACGCAACAACATTCACTAAAACACGTTCAAATGGTTGAGCCCCCATGTAAACAATGAATAGTTTATTGGTATTCAATATTGCGTATATTGATTGGAATGATTTAATGAATAAAGAAATGTATTTCAATTATAAAATGAATATAAAAATGAGTATGAACGAAGGTGGATGTTAAAACTTGCGGCTGTCTGTGTCAAACTTTTCTTCAGCTACTCTCTCTCTTCACACGAGTTACTACTGGACAGGTGTCTTGGTGATGCCAGCTTGAAACCGGTGTTCAGGGTAACCATCTCACATATATACCATCATATATCTATATATAAAAAAGAAGTGTACATTTTGATTGTCACTCCATAACTCGAGAACGGCTCGACAGATTGCCATGAAATTTTAGGAAAGATACAGGAAGGAGAGATGATGGTTAGTTGATTTTGAAATCCCAAATCGGTTTATGCCATTCTTGAATTATGATTTTTTTTTAGAAAAATTATATTATATATTTTGGAAGCTCTTTTTCTGGACCACAAAGCTCGAGAACGGCTGCAACAGATTGAGATGAAATTTTGAGCATAGATTTGGTGGTGGCTCGACATGTTATATGCTAAAAAAATGCCAAAGATTTCAAACTTTTTGAATACGACAAATGTGGTCTAGGGTATATATGCGTATCAAACGATAGTATGGACAGGGTTTAATGTAGAGTTGATTTCCTTTCATATCCATCATACAATATGTGGACCAGGATAACTATATAAAGTATATAAAAGAAAGTGGTATTAGTTACACTATTTATACACAGAACGGATGAACCGATTTAGATGAAAATAGGTGGAAAGGTAGCTTAAAACCAGAGACGGATATAGGATACTTCCTATCCCGTTCTGTGGACCTAGGTAATCCTGGGATTTGTTTGTACAATATGAGAACCAAATGGAAGCTATTTATGAGCACTTTAATATGGGGTATTTTTCGTACCCTGTGTGACTAGGGTCTCGAGATATAGGCCAAAACGTGGGCCCGTGTACCCTAGACAGTGTTATCTATATATATAAAAATCAATTCTGTATGTGTGTGTTCGGTATGGAAACATATTTCCGCACTTCAATTTCGATTAACTATAATGTTTTAGGCTAAAAGTAATTTCGATATATATAAAAGGGGCGTGGCACCTCCCATCAAATGAAATCATTGGTACTCATAACTATAAATGTATACATGCCAGAACATTGAAATTCAGTAAGGAGTTATATGAGAGTGAATCCCCAACACCACCAAGAGAATGTGGAATTAGAAAAAGGGGGCGTGGCACCTCCTATACAAATGGAATATATCATACTGCATATCTCTGGATGTAGTAATGGTAGGATAATGAAAATTGTAAGGCGCTATATGAGGTTAAGCTCCTAACACCTCAAAGTAAAATGTGGATTGAGGAAAAAAGGGGCGTGGCACGTCACATAAAAATGAGGTTTTTCAGAACTATGGCTGCGTACAAGCTTAGATTATTTTAACACCTAAACTTTGTACACTCGACATGTTGAGTTTGGCCTGTTATCCTTTGGAGCTTAGTACTCTATAATCTGCCGCGTTAAAAAAATGTGTTAGCTTCAGTCTATCTACATCTATATATATCGAAATCAAAGTCTGTGTACTGTCCTTCCCCCCGCTCTCGCGGTCGATCCTAACGTCACTGGAAAAGTATATTTCCCACTCTTCAACATCACCAAATTTGGCGTAGGTTTCTTCGATAAAGACGAAGTGCTTTTTCAATTCCAAAAATTAAGAAATTTAAATTGAAGTGTGTTTTGGCTATGGAACGAGCAGTCGTACGGTCCCACAAAATGATCATGGTTAACAAAAGTCATGATGCATTCAAAACCAAGATTCCTGGTGAAAGTGACGAAATATTAAATCTATCGACACAGTTACAGATGGAAATCAAATTGTGAATTATCCAATGAATTTCGAAAACTCTTGAGAAACCACCAATCAGGGCTTGCTTCGAAATTTTAGGGACCCACCAAAATGGCAACTGAACCAGACTTTGCACTAAGAAGCATTAATGCCGAATGTATCGAAAGCAAACGAGGACAATCGCTTACTGTTGCGAGCGATTATACATTTACAGAACGTCCAGGTTGCTTTTCCCATCAGGCCACCAATTCATGCATAGGTGCTTAGCTCTAGAGTTGGAAATGCCAAAAAATTTGTTTATCTTTTGCACCGAGCGGAAAAGAAAACAAAAAAAAAAATATTGTTGTATACCTACCTTACATTACAATAAGATACAATAAATAAAATGGGTTTTCACAATGAAATTACACAAATATGCGCTTATATAATTCGATTTACAATTGGAGAACAATAAAACTAAATTACAACCTAAAACTAAACACATAGAAAACATATGTAGTAACACAACACACCAGTCCATTCGATCTCAGGCGTTTACAACGGTACGCCGGATATATTTAATGTAAAGCCTGAGTATATATAATGATCAACAATCTCTCTATGATTTCTTACACACAAACAATATATACTACAGACGTAAGCAATTGATGAAATTTGAAGGCTTTCTTAGCTGTTTTTTTAAAATGGGGATCATATTGCCGGAAAAATCTATAATATATAATATAATCTACCAACATATAATACCATATTATACCACCCCGGACTCCTGTTTTGGTTCAGGACAACTCGACATATATGCTATATACGCAAGCTATTCACGTGTATAATTTTTGAAGCTATATGTCTAAAAATATATATTTTATCTTGGACGAAATTATTTCAGGAGGGTGGCCTATAGCAGGCATCAAGCTTCCTACCTACTGCACGTCCATTTCTGACTCAGCTTTATCCCACACCATTCATAAGTTCTATTCCGTTGATACCTTATTTCACCCCTACTCCCTATTGCCCCCCTTCTCTTTTTTGCTGGTGATACCCCTCTCCGACTCTATCTATTTATGACGTTTTCCTCTACCGATGCCTTTCCCCATCAACTCTGTTTCAGGACAACAATAATGTCATATACAAAAGTATATGGTGAATATTGAAGTTTGAAGCTTCAATCTGATAAATTGAAGGAAAGATATAAACAAAAATCCCCTTTTTTCTGAAAAAACGGTTTTATGGAGGATATAACTATAGCTGCCCGTCCGATCCGCCCGGTTCCGACAAAATGTCTAATCGGTACACCCAAATACACCCCGCCTCACCAAATTTTATCAAGATATCTAAAAATTGAGGGAACTAGTTTGACATAAAAAAACACTTTTTCCGACCGCCTCAATTAACCTCATAACACTTAATGAAATCTTTAAATGTTGGCACCACTATAAAGAGGACATTTTAGATCGTCACGCACTGTAGGCCACATCAGCAATAATTTTATACAGACCATTATCCACACACCCTAATGCAGCATCTTTCGCATATTTAATAACATCTTCTATGACAAACTTCTGATCCTTCTTTCGCGTCTCCTAAATTTTAGGTACTTCGTTATGCACAGCTTTCTGTCAAGATTCTTCGATTAACATCTCGAATATGAATTTCGTTAAGTTGATACTGTCGCCCTGTTTCCAACAACCAATTTCGCTGTGCCTTTCATCTTATGCGAGCGTTCACATGATTTTGTTTTGCAGTCAATTGTATGCATCTTTGCATTTGGCCGTTCCGAAGTTGCCTAATCCATTGTAGCACTGGTATTGACGCAGGGCCATCAATTCTGTTACTGATTTTTGCAAACTGTCAACTTGTAACGTAGCGTTACAATAGTTAGCCGACCCCCACTGTAAAAAAAACCTCCCTTTTTATTTTTCTCTTACTACGCCTCCCCCCCTTTTTTTTGAGACCGACATCGACCTAGGGCTCTAAACTTCCTCTTTGTTTGTTGGGTTTTCTACAACCTACCGACATGACGAGATATTACATAACATAGCCAGTAATCCATACACTTGAACAAGGTAGCCAAACAGCTAGCACAGATACATGACCAATTCGGCATGCGAATAGCCATTTGGGCACGGGATAACAAGAAATAGTCGCATCTATTCAGACGTCAAACTGCCAGTAATATATAGGACCAAAACTGAATGATACCCAAATTTATGCGACGCGTGTGCTAGCCTGCTTGAGTTCTCACATCGCCATCATAGCTAGTATCAGCGTATATGAAAGAGCGCTAGATGTGAAATCCTTAGCCCTCTGATGGTCACTTCACTCTTCCTCGCCACAAGGGCTTAGCCACTTCAGCATAGGCTCAAGAAGCACGGTTTTGTCCTTTTATTAGGCTTAGCATTGCTATTTCCTCATAACGTTTCAATCCTCCCTCGTACTGTAGACAAGAGTTGAGAGACGGGTCGTTGTGCGTGCCCTTTTTGGCATGGTTTCTTATCAAACCTCCTGACTGACTTTGCAGGGCGCGTGCCATCACGGACCACATCTGAGTACGTCCTGTTCATAATGGCCAACCTTCCTGTTATCCCAGCCCTAGATAATCAAGAAGTAAACGCCTGGCCGGGGGCACTTACTGCTTACAAGACAGAATCCAGCTAGAAAAAGAAACGACTTGACCTATTCACGTCAACTC
>JARSSU010033248.1:0-61788 GCA_029619165.1 Eurosta solidaginis
ATTGCAGAACAATTAAAAGAGCAAGAGGCACGCATAAGATTAAAACTCGAAGCACAGGAAGAGCGTACCTCAACGAAGCTGGAGGCACAGGAAACAAAAGTCTCATCGCGGCTGGAGGCTTTTAGTGAATGACAAGATAAAATGGGGGCCGAAATGGATGCTTTGAAATATTCGTATACAGGAGTTGAAATTAAATCGCCCAGCAGTTTCAACGAGTAATCCAAAGGTAAAAATACCATCCTTTGACGGTTCTGTTCTTTTCCAGGTCTTTAAGCTACAATTTGAGAAGACCGCTACAGTGAACAACTGGAATGCTGAAGATAAAGTTGCTGCACTGTTCATGGCATTGAAAGGGCCTGCAGCTGAGATTTTACAAACCATTCCAGAGGGCGAACCAAACTGTTATGAAGCATTAATGGGCGCTCTAGGGAGACGATACGGAACTGAGCATAGGAGACAGATATGCCAAATGGAGTTACTGAACCGCTTCCAGAGGCCTGGTGAAACATTGCAAGAGTTTGCGTCAGATGTTGAAAGGCTGGCACATTTAGCGAATGCGGACGCACCCGTGCAACACACTGAAAGGGTAAAGTTCAGAGCTTTATAAATGGCATACGGGACGTCGAAACAAAGCGAGCTATGTACATACGCAAACCCAATGCCAACATTCGCAGAAACGGTTTCACAAGCTCTGATTCAGGAAACAGCGTCGCTTCTGTGTAAGCCAGTTTTCAAAGCACACCGTGTGGAAGTAGAAAGGCCGGAGTGGGTAGACGCAATATTGGAGGCGCTGAAAGGATCGCAAAAGCGGAGTGAGAGAGTTATCAAATGCGGGAAGCCCGGTCACATTGCACGTCATTGCAATCTTGATCCTAGTGGTTGCAACAGCATGAGTGGTCTTAATAACAAAGCTGGATGAGCAAGAGCGGGTAAGATGTAGAGATCGAGAGTTAGATCCAGCTATTGAATGCCCTGTGATATCTGTGTCGCAAATTGGTAGAAAATCGAGCAGTCTTACAGTCAGAGGGATGAGCAAGAGCGATTAAGATGTAGAGATCGAGAGCTAGATCCAGATATTGAATGCCCTGTGATATCTGTGTCGCAAATTGGTAGAAAATCTAGCAGTCTTACCGTCAGAGGGAATGTGGATGGCAAGAAACGTGTACTGACTGTAGATACGGGCGCATCTCATTCCTTGATTCGATCTGCTTTGGTCTACAGGAGAGTAAAGTCTTAACCTGGAGCACGGTTGCGTACGGTCACTGGCGAGTATAACCAAGTCCAGGGAGAAGTGGTCTTCTAAGTCTTAATTGGGAAGGTCATGGTTTTACACAAATTCGTTGTGCCGAAGATTGTTGATGAAGTTATATTGGGAGTGGATTTCTTGATTGACCATGATATCAAGATTGATATGCAGAGAAGGGTGATGCGTTATGAGGGACCAGGATACGCCACTTAACTTCAGTTTGGAGAAAGGGTTCAGCAGTAACCGAGTACTGGTTGAGAAGACTCGACAAAAACCACGAAAGTCAAAAGTAAAGTTTGATGGATCGAATGGGCCAAATAAAGCGAAATCAAAAGTACCTTCGAGAGAAAAACTGGCATTGACAAAACCTAATGGACGCACTAAAACGACTGAAAGAATTTTCCAGAAAGAATGGAAGGGTGGTTTCAAGCCAGCGGGCACTTCTGTTGGGAAACGTCGGAACGATACTGATTATGTGAAGCCAATCCGTCAAGAGCAAGCTCTACAAAGTAGTTCATTGGCCAAACAACAGAGTGCGAGGGAACGATCAAGGATAATGAGTAGTAAGATGAAACGCAGGTACGATTAGAACAATAATTCGGAAGGTTTCTTGAAGGGAGATTTGGTGCTGTTATACAACCCTCACTGGCGGAAAGGTGTTCCATCCAAATTTCGGTGCAGTTGGGAGGGCCCGTACAAAGTTGCGAAGAAGATCAGTGACACCATCTACCGCATACAAACCATTGGGAAACCACGAAGTAGAAGAGTGGTACATTTGGAGATGCTAGCGGCGTTTAGATCCGGAAATTTGTCTGATCGGGACGATCAGACTTAGGTGGAGGGCAGTGTTACGAATATTAGCAACAATAAGGGGTACTGTCATCTCTAAGCCGATGCTAAAAGTGACTTGTATGCACATCCATAAATCAATCATTATGTATCTACATAAACGAATCAATCATTATGTCTACACATATGTACGTACACGCAGCGGAGAAGCAACGCACAAACACATGCAGATATCCTATCTGAGATGCTCCCAAAAGTATGCAATTGTAATTGTGGAAGTGTCGCTCACAAATACACGCATATGAGATGCTATACACGTGCATCTGTAGTTATAATTATATGGCAGTAGCTAAGTAAATTCTGGAAGCGCCTAGAAGATGCCACGAGGAAATCACAGAGTATAAAAGCACCAACAGTAGTGGCACGAGAGTCAGTTTCGATTAAGCACGCTATCTGTCGAGCAATAGAAGTGTTATTTTGAAAGTACTCGAATAAAGACCATTTTGCATTATTAAATATTGGAGTTATTTATTCAACAGTTTAGTGATTCGAACCTTAGTAGAAGATTTGAAATAAGCGGAATTGCAGTAAATTCGTTACAATATTATTAAAAAACAACCATTTACACGCTCATATAGCCGTGCCGTATGATGCTGCCGGTGCGTATACGTAACATGTATAACCAGCAAATATACAATTGAAGCCAAGACGAATCTATAGAAGGTGATAGCAAAGCGAATTGAACGCAATTTGCTGTGCAGAAGAATGTCAGGAGAAAAGAAAATTTGTATTGATTTCGATTAAATGACATATTGTTGTACCAAGGCGTTGTATGGAAAATATCAAGAAAAAGCAAACGACTGATGGGATAACACCACCTGGTACTGAATCCGCCTTAATTAAAGTAAGTTAAGGTTAACAGCGTACAATTGAATTATTTTAACTTATACTACCTGCTATTTACATTTTGTTATATTTTTATTGAAAAAATCAAAAGAACGCCACTCTCACTCTGTCAAAAATAGAATAAAATTTAAAGTATTTTCCTTGAAAAATTATAGCTTTTGAGCTATTGAAGACATTTTAATGAGTTAAGCTGTCTCGGAAACCGATTTATTTAAACCTTCAATAGTTTAAAACACAATGTGCCACAAAAACCGTGTGGTTCACAATAGTACGAGTCAAAGTTAAAAAATGTGTTTAGTAAAAACTGAAGGAAAACAAGTAAGGAAGCCTAAGTTTGAACGAAACCAAACATTATTGACCCAGGGTATGGTCTCATATATATATTTAGGATATATTTAGAGAAAACTTGTATGGCATTTATTGATATTCAAGCAGCAAATCTCGTTAAATTCGATCGCTTTTCGTTCGACTTTCGGCGGCCGCCGTGGTGTGGTGGTAGCGTGCTCCACCTACCACGCCGAAGATTGTGGGTTCAATTTCCGGGCAAAACAACATCAAGCTTCTCAGCATGAAAATCGTCTCACACGTTTTCCCAGTGTTGAAAATTTTGTCAACTTTGAGCTGTTCTACCCAGTTTTCTCGTTAAAAGTTATTTAAAAGTTATTTATTCGTGGCCCCGAACACGTTTATGACACTTTTCTTCATAACAAGGCTTTTTCGACAGAGGCGCAATAGGGCGCCGTCAGTGTAATCAGACCTTATGCCAGCTTGGAAACCAACAAGTGTTACTTTTTACTGAGTAGGCAATTGAAAAGTAAGGTCATATCCCGAGGAACAGAAATCACGTAGTATAGGACTCTTATGATACCTGTACTGCTGCATGACTTGGAATTATATACGGCGTCGATATTAAACATGTAGGTCCCGTCCCGCCAGCTTGTAGGTAGAGTTAAAAAGGGGCACGGCGCTAATCAGAAGAAGAAGCTTAGCCTAAATCTCCTCGGAAATAAATCGTGCCAAGTATACGATACGTCTCCTGGTGTTTAGCTGTTCTGTGTTCTTGTTTAGATGTAAATAATTCCCGTATTGCCCCAAAGTGTAGGGTATGTTATGGTAGGGCATGTTGTGCGTATGGATGAAGACGGTTCCACCCAGAAAGTGTTCTTGTCGGCACCCGTGACCTTCTATTGAACGGCAAAAATCACCTAAGTGATTAAGAACTAAATTATGATAATGATGCATGATTTATGAAATATTTTTTAAAAACCCATTGGTTTATTTTCCAATATAAGAGAGACAGTGGCGGCCTATTCAATGAAATCTTTAATATGGCTTCAATAAATGGCAGTGTTGTTTTATTCACAAGCAGAGTTTTACTTTCTGTATTTAGAAGATTATTAATTCAATTATTTGAAATTCTTGCCATTAAAGCGTTACATGAATGAAATTATTCGTATTAATTATCTTGTAGCACGGGCCTATAATTGACTGTTTTAGTGAAAAATGTGTTTGCTTGCTATTAATGTCACCCTAATGTTTACTTGTGTAATACAACGTTTGAGTGTTATGCAGCGATATGGCAACTTTAATACTAATACATATAAGGGAGCCGGCAATGGTTAACTTATTTTCTCTTGACTTTACCGATTGGTGTTCGTATTCGACGATTCGTGTCGTCATTGCGACTAGTAAATATTTATACGTAAGGCTCGTTCGCTTGCCATCCATTGTACGTGTGCCGTCAGCCCAACTCATACGCCAGGAGCATAAAGGCTTCCCCCTCGTCATATAGT
This sequence comes from Eurosta solidaginis, assembly GCA_029619165.1. NCBI lineage: Eukaryota > Metazoa > Arthropoda > Insecta > Diptera > Tephritidae > Eurosta > Eurosta solidaginis. The sequence goes on from JARSSU010033248.1 coordinate 4,735, forward strand.
ATCAATACAGTTTTATTGTTGTTAATTTTCTCTTTTTCTCTCTCTGTCGGAGCATATACTCAATAAGTAACGGTCGTAACAAATTTACTTTTATTTTGTTATTGCTTCTACGATTCTTGCATGCCCCACCTTGTGACTTCGATGACACTTCAAACGACTGCCTGATTCGAGCAAAACAATATTCTGCGAAAATCGCTACAATAATATGCAAAAGAGAACGTAGCAATAACAACATATCCTTTTGATAATTTACTCACATTCTTTTGCTTATATCTATTACTTCTATTTTTGCATTTGCCATTTCGGTTTCCGTTGTCGTTGAGTGGTTAGTGGCACATTCAGTCTGTATTGTGTTTACACCCCTGCCTGACGTGGTAGACCCGAAGTTTTAAGCGTATTTTTTGACCGTACAGAAACAAATCAACAACAAAGAGGCCCTTCAATACTATATAAAATGAAAATTCGGAAATAAAAAAAATTTGATAGTTTTAAAATTAAAATATGTCTCACTAAACACAAAAGAAACAAATGAAGTTTTCGTCACCCTTGAAACTAATTTTTACCAAAAATGTAAGAACTATTTATATGTGTATACCAGCAAAAATGTATTGCAGTGATTTTGCTTTATATTGTTAAAAGTAAGAAAATATGTTTTGTTTTTTTAAATAAAACTCAGCATAAAATAATAATAATGTTCATCAAATCTATTCAACTTTAAAATTTTTTCTATGTTGTAATAACTAAAGCCACCGCACCGCGCCGTCTGGTCGAACCTCTTTTTTTTGCAAAAATAACAAATAGTGAACAGGAAAAGGAAAATGTATCTATCTCATGATGAGCCTCAAAAAGTTTCACAATTGTGGGCAGAAAAATGTTCACTGATTAATTTGAAATATTACTTTGGGCAGCAAAACGATATTTATTATAGAGTTGAAGTGAAAATACAAAAGAAAAAAATATCTACGAAATACAGCAGTATTAAATAATTTGTTCATATGTGCAAGTGCGTGTGCGTGGCTACGTGTGTATCATGCATATATACATGTGTATGTGTATTATCTACTACAAACCGATAATACAACCAAAGAAGCAAAAAATAAAGTAATACAAAAATTAATTGTGAAGTTTTTTTATTATCTTGTTGAAACAGTGAAATATTGAATTGAAAGAGTCCACGCAATTGTAGAAAAGAAAATACACACCTTAAAAAGGACAACGAACAATGAACTGAAAAAAAAACAAACGCAAATGGCGAATGGCCGTGCGTGAAGATTAAATAGTCTCCTAGTGTGCTTTAGTGGGTCGCGGAAATTTGTTTAATACGCGCTTCTTCCACGCCATACCGACATAAAAATATTTAAAAAAAAATTATAATAATAATGTGTGCATACATACCAGAGACCAAAAACTGCCGCTATTTAAACTTCGCAAATTGAAAAAAATGCCTACTCTTAGTTTTGAGTTCATTTTGTTCAATACAAGTCATAAAAGAGAAATATTTTTTCAGTTGTCAATAACTCTAAGATTGGGTTAAGTCAAACTGGTCGGTCAATCAAAACCACCATAGATTGACTGAGTTCATAATGTAATCAGAACTTTTTTGGCGAACAAACAGAAAACACAACTAAGTACGCGGACTTGTGTTATATAATAGCTCCATCCTCTTAACCAGAAGTTTTCTAATAAGTGTTATGTTTAAACGTCTGTTTCTTTAGTTTATTTTGTATAGTGTTGGATATGAATAACGTGAGCTGAAAATTTAATAGAAGATAGCATTCATAAGATAACAGCTTTGTGAATAATGCTCAGCAACTACAAAATAGAAATAGAACTTTGTCTTTCCTCGCGCAAATAGTAATAATCCTTTTGTTTAGCATTTCATTTGGAGCGCTTATTCTGCTATTTGCTCCACTTTAAAACACGATGTAGCTCGTAACAGAGCATAAGAAATGCTACGGCTTATTTATGCTACGGCTCTGCTCTATGCTCTGTTCTTGTTCAGAACCAGAGCAGTAGCAGAGCATATTATTCGTTGCTTCTGCTGCTACGGAGTAGCAAGTGCAAACACTGGTTCTAACATTATAAGTTTCTATAAGTGGCGCATGTTTGAAAAAACGTTTACAATAGTAAACATACACGATGTTCTGTTAAATCACTGTTCGATTACTTGAACCGTTTGGTCAATAGTTTTAATCAAAAATGTTTCTAGAGGGCATGTCATTGCATATTATTGCAATATTTAAATATCTTAAAGTTTTCGTTTAACAGGCAACGAATATTTTCACGATTAGGTTGAGCTCAGACAGAATGAGTGTTATTAAACGGTTTTATTTAGCTTGACTTGACAGGCCGGTCGTTCTGAACGAATTTTGTAATTAAAATATCGTTAGCTTAATGTGAAAATGTGCTAAGTCAACTTTTACGAATTTTACAGGAGACGAAAAAAACTGAATATTTTTTGAAATACCCATCTTTTTTCAAAACTGTGAATGGGGATACCTTAATTGCAATGCTTTTGATTGTAGAAGCTTTGAAAAAGATAAATAAAAATCATGTATGCCAACCCAGCAACTATTTTATGACTTAGCACAATTTCCGCACTCAAAACAAATTTTTTCTCCTGACTTAGCACTTTTTACTCAATATGTTTTCCCATCACTCCTCCCCTTTAATGATTGAAATATAACACTAAAACTATATTTTTGACAAAAAATACTATTTATTTCTCAAACTATTTCTAACGGTTCTTATCTGGACTCTTTTGGCGGATTGTGCGCAGATAATAATTTATGTTTAAATTCAAACAATTGCTGTGTTGTGTCTTATTCCAAAAAAAACTGCCATATACTTTACCTACAAACTAAATGCTAAATCTCTTAATCGTTGTCAAGAGAGAAAACACGTGGGTGTTATTTTTGACTCCAAACTCTCTTTTTCTAGTCACACTGACTTTATTGTTTCAATGGTTGGGTTCAGTAGACTAACACCAGTGACTTTAAGGACCCTATGACGTTGAAGGCACTTTATATATCCTTGGTCAGAAGTGGTGTTGAATATTGCTCAATAATATGGAATCATTTCTATGAATCTAACTCCTATAAAATTGAGGGAGCTCAAAATTTTTTTACACATATTGCTTTATGTATGCTTCACTGGCCAGACGGCCTCCCATCCCATACAAGCAGGCACAAATTGCTTGGACTTCATGCTTTGCTTGCCTATAATGTAATAAACTTTAGCACGAATTGCTCTGATTTATATAATTTGTTCATTCCATATATTCCACTGCGTGATCTTCAGCATAATAGATTACACAGGCTGACAGCATCTCAGACCCAGGAACCGGACTATATATTTTCGAAGGATTTTGATGCGATGAATAGAAATCTGGCCTCAAAATTGCTCCATCAGCTCTAGTTTTCGAGATATCCTAACCTAAAAGTGCAAAAAAACACCGTTTTTGCCCATATTTGAGGTTATGTAGCCTTGCAGATATTTTCTTTCACCAAAATTAAAGGATGGCACCTTTGCATACAAGTCTTATTCTTTCAAATGGCGTTGAGTTTGCTCAAATATAATTTTTTTCGCTGAAATATCGTATTTTGAAATTTTGTGGTGTGGTAGCAGTTGTTTCTGGGGGTTAGGGGATACGGAAGTTGATGGGTTAATAATTAAGTTGGGTGGCCCACTTGTGGTGTGAGATATCTAAATAAATAAAACTTATTTTAGGAAAAAATGCGAGTAAACGCTGTCCCCAGGGTTAAGTGGGTTAGCCTGCTTGCGGTATGATAGGGCTGGTTTCGAGGGGTTAGGGCTGTGTGTGACTTGGTACCGGAGGGTTAGATAGTGTAGGGGTGTGGTGAGTTAGCAAACTTATGGTGTGAGACAAAATTTTAAGAAAAATGAGACTCAATTCAAGAAAATTAGTAATCGACTATATCATGTCTATGTTATCTCAATCGATTTTCAGGTGTAGGGAAATTTAGCAACATGAAAATTTCAAAATGCGATATCTCAGCGAAAAAAACGATATTTGAGCAAACTCAACGCCATTTGAAAGAATAAGACTTGTATGCAAAGATGCCATCCTTTAATTTTGGTGAAAGAAAATATCTGCAAGGCTACATAACCTCAAATATTGGCAAAACGGTGTTTTTTGCAATTTTAGGTAAGGATATCTCAAAAACCAGAGCTGATAGAGCAAGGCCAGATTTCGATTCAGCGCATCATAAACTTTCGGAAATATATAGTCTGGTTTCTGCGTCTGAATAATGGCCTGTGTTATTTATCGAAATAACTCATAAAACGAATTATGCTATGAATGAACCTATAACTAGGACTATACATCTACATAGCAAATAGATTCAGTAGTGTTATTAATTTTAATAACAGCTTAAATTTAAGCTTGAATTGTTTTCTATTTTTAACTAGTCTGTAAGAAAGCCTGTAGTTATCGACATGTAAAAATTGAAGTAGATAAAAGTCAGCGAAAAGCATTTATCAAATACCAAAGGCATGTCTCAACTGGGTGAATCCAATTTCAAGGGCTTGTGTTCGCAACCATCTCAAAGGGGTTGCCACTGCAATATATAGCTTCTCCAACCCAATTGTCAACCTCAACTATACGTGGCGAATCATGTTTCATTGACAGCCGAGGCTCTGGCGACCCCAAGTTCCTCATGGAGGTAGGCGGTGGGGAGGGTGGGATGACCTGGAAGGTTTAATGTGGTCATATAAATCATTCCCGAGATGGTCGGGCTAGTACCTTAATAGTGCTTTGTTACCGGAATGTAGCGGATCTATGTATATCCGGCAAAGGACCATCAACATCGGCCCAAAGCCTTCGTGGAGTGTCTTTATCGTTAATACAACAACAACAACAAAGCATGTACTTTTAGACTGAATGAATTAAATAAGTAAATAAAATGCGCGCACAAAGAAATTACTAGTAATTCAGATTGATATTATTGACTGGTTGACTTAGCACATTTTTTTTGAACAGCTGACGACTTAGCACATTTACACATCATTGCCCACAGCACATAAAAATTAAAAATTAAAATATGTGATCGTTGTATTTTGAATTCAGTTTTAAAACTGCATTAAAATGCAATTTTTTCAAAAAAAGTGACTTAGCACATTTTCACATTAAGCTAACGATATACATATAAGCTACAAGCTTGAAACTTGGAATTTAGTTAGGAACCCGAAGACAATGCAATAATAAGATTAAAAAACTCCGCTGGGTGGTGCAAGGATCGAGATATTCAAAAACATCGTATTTGTGATCCGATTTGGCTCATATCTGTCACAAATATTACATACAGTCCGGTAGAAGTGAGATCAAAATACTTTGGAGTTCGAGGAGGGACAGGCATACGTGGCGCCGAGTCAAGTAAAGTCTTTCGAAAGATTATGTATTGAGATTAGATTGTAACAAATTGACAAAAAAGAGTCCTTGTAATAATGAGTCACTAAATGAACTAAATAGAATGAGAAATAATAGGCAATTAAATAAAAACTAAGAACTTGAAAATGAAAATAAAAAAGAAAACAATTGTTTAAGTTAAACGGTTTTATTGAAAACAATCCTTACTTTAAGTAATAATAATACTAAAACCTAGAAAATAATTAGATAGGTCCTAGGTACTAGTCATCACACTCCTCATCAATCTAGGGCGTTGATCATACAATTAAATAAAAAGCATTGGGCTCGTGAAGTTTCTAAAAATGTGAGGCGTAGCATAACCTGATTAAGGTTCAGTTGGTCTTACTTATGACCTAAAAATTTTACGCATCCAATGCGTTTTATTTAATTGTATGATCAACGCCCTAGATTGATGAGGAGTGTGATGACTAGTACCTAGGACCTACTTAATTATTTCCTAGGTTTTAGTATTATTATTATTATTATTAATGTAAAGTTGTAGTTACCCACCGACGTGTATAACGTACGTATACGTATACCGTACGTACACACATTTGAGCGAAATTTATGCCCGTAGTGGCAAAGAAAAAATTGTTGCCATTGACCTATTTGAATGCATGGAAACATCAACTTTTTCTATTTTAATTTTTGATGTTGTAAAATGCTGGAATTAATATTAAATAAGTATAAATAGATTAAATATTTATAATCTGCACTTTTACATAATTATTTCGAATTATTTTCAAAATTTTTCAAGCTTTGATTAGGTGTTATTGCATAAAACTGCAAACGGTCGAAAATTAGCGCATAAAAGTTTACTAGGCGATCAGCTGACACTTTCTTACGGAAAAAATCAAAATTGTTTTGATTTCTACGTTCCGGGCTAGGTACGTACGTGCGTTGAACGTCGGTGAGTTTTCGTTTACATTGCACATTCATAAGATAGGTCGTGTCATCTGACACGTTTTTGTACGTACGTTCGTGGGTAACTGCAGCTCAAGTATTGTTTTCAATAAAACCGTTTAACTTAAAAATTTTTTTTAAATTATTTTATTTTCACTATTAACTTGATTTTAAAAATAACTAATAGCGTTTGGTCTGATATTTTATACATTCAATTAAAGTAAAAAAAATGGTTAGAAGCACAAAAAAGGTAATTCATGTCAACTCAATTCATTTATCGCGAGCAAGCAAACACACATTCCTTCCACTCTCTTGCCATTCGCGACAGCCTTTATCCCTGTCAATTAATTTGACACACGTACGAATTAACAATGAATTTAACCTTTTTATATCAAAAAATTACATGACTTGCAAGCTTGATGCTGTCGTATCCAAAATATTTATATTTACTGCCCAATTATTGAGAATTCGGTAGAGCTTTAGCTTAAATCTTGCGTCTTTTAAGATTTGCATGTTAAAACTTGCAGGACCTGCCGCCAAATGTTTGCAGAGGCTTAAATCTATTTAATATTTAACAGTAGACATACATATATCAATTTTCTTTTTCGATTTGCGTTTTGATGCACTGAGTCCCAATCCGCTACCAAAATTGACCTGTTCTTGAGTTCTGGTTCAGCCCTAGCCTCAAAAACGGGCAAATATCTCTTGCTGTTGAACGTTTCTGCGCATATGCCGATAGGCAGTTCTGGTTGTGGACTCGGATTCAGCGCATCAAAACGCGTCCGCATTATCAGACACGAAATTTATTGTTTTTTGTCTCCAAAATACATTAAATGGTTATCGGTATTGCATATAGTAAATACAAAAGCCATTAGATATGAGCCTTGTCTTTTTATTTCTCCTGCAACATAATGTATGAAGACAGACACGTTCAGGCAAAAGTAAACATCGTTTTGCCCATGGTATAAATATTACCAGGTAAAGCCATTTACTCTTCTTAGCGGCCATAATCATGAACTAATAAACAGATCCCGCACTAAAAAATGAGAGAGCACAAAATCATAGTTAGCTGTGAAATAAATTGTCTCGTCGTGACGTCACGCTTTTGACAACATGTTTCATTGCTGACCCAGTGTTCAGACTTTATTCCAATCGGAGTATTTTTCTCCGCTCTTATCTTCCTCTACATTTTTTATCTCAAAAGTTTATTTGGGTCGAATTGAAAACTAAATAGTATTACTACCTAATATTTTTGGTTGAAGTTTTTATTATATACGTATGGAAACCTGATTGTTTACAAGTGACGATTGGATGAAATTACGTGAATTCATTTTTCGGGGCTTAAGACATGTTTCTTCACATTCTACTCACAGTTTTTGTACTTTTTTCGTACGGAATGAGAATAGGGGGAGTAAAATGTAAGCACAAAATGTGTCCGGGCGCGATCTGTAAATCCTGCCAAAATTCAACGTGCTCTATGTTCTTGAAGTTTTATATAAAATTAAGTACGTTGAGTCAGTGAGGCCAGCTAACCCAGTTTTGCGATAACAGTCGCCAATTGGGGGCACCAAGTGAGGTCAAATTTTCCTCCAACTATCTCTCCCAACTCAGTAAAGGTCTTCTCTTTCCTCTGTTTACAAACTGCCGGAGCGTGTTCGTTCATCCGCATAACATGTCCCCACCTAGCGAAGCCTTTGGATTTTCAATCGCTGCACTATCGTCATGTCTGCGTAAAGATCATTTAGCTCATCATTATACCTCATTCGATACTCGCCGTCGACATCACGCATAGGACTATAAACTTTCAGGAGAACTTTTCTCTCGAATACTCCAAGAGCCATCTCATCTTCTCTCGACACCTTCCATGATTCCGAGCCATACATCAGGATAGGTATGATGAGTGACTTGTAGAGCGAGAACTTTGTTCATCGAGAGAAGACTTTACTTTTCAATTGCCTAAAGAAGCACTTCTTGGCAAGAGTTATTCTCCGTTTGATTTTTAGACCGACATTATTTTTGCTTTTAATGCTGCTTCCCAAATGAACGAAATCCTTCACAGTCTCGAATTTATATCGGTCAACAGTGAGCTACAAAGGCCGCGATGACAGCAAGTATTTCATCTTGTCCAAATTTACTGCAAGACCCACTTTTTTTTTGCTTCTTTATCTTATACCAACTCTTCGCCTCCCTGTATGAACAGCCACTACTTGGCACCTTGTGGTTTTTTAGCCGTGATATTGGATGCCGGGGAGTGTTTTTCATCATCGGCGATCGTGGTGTAGGGTTCGTCTTCCCCCACACTCTGTACGTCAGTTACCAGGTCGCCATTTTCGTTCCTACAGGAATCTGCCCGGTCTTCAAACCATAGGTCATTAAAAGAGCATGAAATATGTATGATAAACCGAAAATAATAATAATAATATTTTTTCGCGATAAATATCCGGGGATAGAATGTGCTGTGTTAATGGGAGCATTAATTGGTCATCCTACACGTTTTAGGCCGACTCCATGTGCATCTGATAAGGCAGATAACTGCTGAGATACATTTCATGGCAAAAACACAATCGAACGGTTTGCCAATCCACCAAATCAATTTGGTGTTAGTTGTTCGCCCGCTTTCAAAAAGGAAGGAAAAATATGCTGTGAAAATTTAATTTTTACTCCGATGTAGTCGTTTACTCAGGTAATAGTTTTAAATACTCCGAACACTGGTAGCGAAACATGAGAGAAATGTAATAAATCGAAAATTTTCAAAAGCGCTACGCCATCAAACTTTTTTTCAAATTCGATTACAAATACAACAATTCCGGAATGCGGGATCTTAGCTCATTCGATTAAGGGCCATAATGGTTTTTTGATTTTTAAAAAAATTTTAAAATCACTCTCTTAAATTTTGTGGAAATGCCAAACCAAACGAAACACACAAAAAATTGTTGGTATGACATTTTTCACTTTTTTTAATGCCAAAAAAATAAAATGCTTATGAAATAAATGAAAAAATATTTGAAAAGTTTTGAAATCCGTTTTTATGTATATGGAAAAAAATGAGTTGCCAATATAGTGGATACCTCAACACGTCCCATTTTTGCAAAGCGACAAAAGAAAATACCTTCCTTCTAAACCTATTCTAATTAAGAAGCGAATGTTGGAGACCACCCTCTATTGATTTTTCATTCATCCTTCACTTGGTTGATACGTCTTTAACCCTTAAATATGCTGAAACTTCACTTTTATAAGAGATCAGCAGTCTCAAGTGTCCCCGCTACTGCAGAAAAAATGATCTTGGAAGGTAAATTTGTTAATGGGTGCTTATCCGTTTAGGAGATGCTGGTCGTTCGCGATAACTGATGCCAACAGGCACCAAGAGAAATCAAAGTCTTCCCCCACCTGCTTTTCCGAACTCAGTGGAAATCTTCCTATAACTTCCCCACGCCAGCAAAAGCGCTGTAGCTCTTCGCATCTTAGCTAAAAATCATCGTCCAGTTGGAGTATGATAGTTTTTGGAGGCTGAATTTAACGGCTGAACGGCCAAAGTCTGCCGCCGTGGTGTAGAGCTGGTGTGCTGGCCTATCCATTAAAAATATTTAAGAAAATTGCTATAAATGGTAACGGTTGTCCCTCGGCATTACCTTGACACCAAAAGTTCGTCCGCCTTGCAGATAAATTTTTGGGCGGCATAGAACATGTATTTAGGTGAGCCAGTTCGTAGAAAAATTAATACACGATACCTAGCCTTTAAATTGGATGAAAAGCTAGACCTTAATCTCCTCGGATATATATCACACCAAATTGTTATTATTAGTAGAAGAAAATTCCTCAGAAGAGGATCGTGGCCTGATGCTTATTTTTGCGGGAGACTACAATACAATTCTGAATTGAAAATTCTGGAATGCGGTTGACCGTTGAGATTTCTTTCCCACCAAAAAAAGTTATTTCTACCAATAAAAAATTCGGTTTTGGATAAAATATCATAATATTAATGTTAGAACGCAAAATACCGAGAGAGATGTCAAAAGACTCGTATTGACCTCGACAACAATAATCCGAAGGCGGAAAATACAAATTTTAGATTGTTCAAAAGATATTAACGAAAAACCGAAAAATTACCCCGGAGTGCTCCGAAACCGAGGTATATCCATAGTATTTTTGCGCAGAACACCTTTCTGCATTGGCGGCCTTTGGACGCGCTTATAAAAAATTACCTTGGATGGGTCCAACAACGGTTTGGAGACCAAAACTATATCTGCGCAAAACACTTATGTTCACAATTTTTTTTCTTTGGGTACACAAAATCATCAAATTACAACAACCACATGAACATTTTTAAAACTTCTTTTGCAAATATCTCTTGACAAACACAAAATTGTTTACCTTCGCTTTCGGATTCGTAATCCTGGATCCAAAACGCGTCTTTTGATACCCCTCTTGATATTTTTGGACGTGTATTAAGAGTGTTATGCTGTCGTATAGAATTACCAAATATATTACAGTTTGTTATATTTCTGTTATGAAAACAAAACCAAAATAAAAAAATAAAATTGTGAGAGCAGTGAGAATTAAAAAAATTGTTTAAACGTCATTTCGGCTCTCACTGGTTTTACCTTGTAATATTTATACCCATAATGGAATGAGCCAAGATCCCGCATTCCGGAATTGTTGTATATGTAATCGAATTTGAAAAAAAAGTTTGATGGCGTAGCGCTTTTGAAATTTTTCGATTTATTACATTTCTCTCATGTTTCGCTACCAGTGTTCGGAGTATTTAAAACTGTTACCTGAGTAAACGACTACGCCGGAGTAAAAATTAAATTTTCGGAGTATATTTTTTTTTAATTTTTGAAAGCGGACGAACAACTAACATCAAATTGATTTGGTGGCTTGGCAAACCTTTCCATTATGTTTTTTGCCATGAAATGTTTCTCAGCAAAAAAGTTATCTGCCTTATCATACCTGTACATGGAGTCGGCCTAAAACGTGTAGGATGACAAATTAATGCTCCCATTAACACACCACATTCTATCTCCCCGGATATTTATCGCGAAAAAATATTATTATTATTAGTTTCGGTTTACCATACATATTTCATGCTCTTTTAATGACAGAAGGTTTCAAGACCGGTGCAGATTCCTCTAGGACCGATAATGGCGACCTGGGGGTCTTGCAGTGAATTTGGACAAGACGAAGTACTGTTGATGGATATAAATTCGAGACTGTGAAGAAACTTCAAGAAGTGCTGGCAGGATTTACAGATCGCGCCCGGAAACATCTTTTGCTTACATTCTACTTCTTCTTTTCTCATTCCGTACGAAAAAAGTATAAAAACTGTGAGTAAAATGTGAACAAAAATGACTCAAGACGCAAACAATGAATTCACGGCATTTCATCTAATCTTCACTTGTAAACAATCAGCTTTTCATACGTATACAATAAAAATTTAAACCAAGAGATATTACGTAGTAATACTATTTAGTTTTCAACTCGACCCAAATAAACCTTTGGGATTAAAAATGAGCGGAGCAAAATATTCCCATTGGAATAAAGTCTGAACACTGCGTCAGTAATAAAACATGTTGTCAAAAGCGTGACGTCACGCCGAGAAAATTTATTTCACATCTAACTACGATTTTTTGCTCTCTCATTTTTTAATGCGGGATCTGTTTATTGGTTCATGATTTATACCCACGGTTCAACTATATGGTTGGCTCATCTGTACAATAACAAAACATGTCTGTTCAAAATGTCAAAATCTGTGTATTGGTGTTGGTGCGAATGGTATGGAATGGAAACATAAAACTTAGCAGTTTTTGTATGTGTAAGAAAATGTTGCCAATGTGTTGGTTTCGTTTTGAGTTTGCCATCTCCTTTTGACAATCCCATCGACCATGCAATGAAATAAATAAAATCAGCTGATGAGATGAGCCAACTTATATCATGGTTTTGCCAATAACTTCAGGGATGTTATTACACTGCTACTATTGGGCTTATCACGTAGGTGTGCTTATGAGGTTATCTGGTTATTATGGTTTGATAAAAAGAAGAAACAAGAGGTTAAAAGGAAGAATAACATTAAGATAAGATTAAGAGTAATAGCGGAAATCAGATTTAGAGGCGATTAAGAGTTAAATCGAGACGATTAAGAGAAGAAGGGGGAAGATTTACGGAAGAATGAAGCGAATTGGGAAATTCAGTGAACCGATTACGGTAAACTGGAGAAAACAGAGGGTAGAGGAAACAAGTTAAGTAGAAGAGATTGCGACAGAGGAGAAGCAGGTGGAAGGATAGAGATACTCAGCACAACGTATGTCAAGTTTGGTCATAAGGCTGTAAGTATCTAATATTGCTGTATACGTTAGGTTAGTCAGAACTGTTCAAAATAAAGATCTTATAAGTTAAACATGTTTTTTTGATATCAAGTAATTCCATAAGCTCTGATTTTTTGAAGTATCGTTGCTGTAAAACTTCTACCGCTATATATTTTTACATCCTTCACCTTTTTCTGCTAAATGAGCCTACCTCTTGAAATTTGGTTTACATAGGTAAATGTTGGGTCGTATACAGTCAATCGGAAGTTTTCGTATTACAAGCTTCCATATGCTTTTCTGTAACTACATCGCATTGTCCCAAATCGTCAGTCATCTTATTGACGTCAAAGTTCTATTTCCATATTCCTTAGATGTGGACATTCAGATACTCTGAAGATCCAGCAATTCAGTTCCGCTGACTAAAGCGTAGTCATTTCCTCTCAGCAACCCCGTAACTCTTGTGCATTGAAATAATTCCCGCGGAATCAACGTCAAAAAATTGAAGAAATGGGCGGGTATAGTCAAATGTGGCGCCATTTTGTATTTTTTTAATTGCCATCCAAGATTTATTTTTTTACATGACGAATATTTCAAAATGTTCTTGTTTTATAAAGCTGTGTATCAAAATGCCTGACGTTGTCCTAGACAGGAAAATGTTAAAATATGAGATTTAATTAATCGCACCAGTTACGTCTAGTGATAGAGTACTAAATATGCCTCCATCTAACTATAGTTATTAGACTCACATGCTTTTGACAGCTTGTATACAGCTGTCATTGGTTATGTAATTTGGCATAGTTGTCAATATGACGTTGACACATATACACATATACCAATGTAAATTTGGCTATACTTAAGTTAATTCCTGGACTATACACAGAACAGTTAATAATATCCAAACTTTGTTTTTTACTAAAATTTGTTGAATAATAGTGGAGAATTAATGTGGAAGTAACCACGCAAAATCTACAGGTGTTTCTTTTTAAGAAAATACTCAAATAATAGCGCAGGTTGGCTTTTTGCACAACGTTCAAGTATTACGTAGCTCATTTGTAAATAATTCTTAATGGTAAGCGACTGAAATATTTGTCTTAAAAATCAGTTATTAAGTAAAGAAAAAGTTAAAGTTAGCAAAGAGATCTAAATTTTATTTAATAACTGCTATAAAGAAACATTTATGTCCTATCCCTGTTGCGTATGTACAATACTGTGAATGTAAATTTTGATTAAGCCTTACGTTCTAACAACCCACATACATACTTTCAATTTGAAAAAATAATTCTCACATGCTTTTAAGTATGATGTATGCGTTAATGTGTGTAAATGCTTGCAACTACCCTGCAAAAAATGCGGTTAGTCTACGATGAGTTCGGGAGGAGTCGCGAAGGAGTATGCGACTAATGCCAGTTTTGATCTCTTTGTATGCGTTCAAATGTTCCCTTGCATGTTTAAGCATGTCCTATGAAGATACTAATTGTACCCATTTATACCCGTACGGGAACGATAGGACCAATCCCCTTTGTACCCATATGGGAACGAACGAAAACTAATCTCAAAACATTTCAAATGCAATATTAAAACTCGTAAAAAATTGTTAGATACATCTATGTTAAAAAATCATTAAGTCGCCAACTAATTCCAAGAGATATGTGTCGATGATAATGGAACATATGGTCCAAGTCATTTAGGTTCGGTATAGGGCTCCGCATTTTTTTTTAAATAATTCGAATCAATCACCTATAATATTTTTTATTTAATTCACTTCTTTGCCGCTTTTTTTATATTTATTAAAATGGGCTACATGGATTTCAACCCAACTAATCCCAATTATACCCAAAAGGGATTAGAGGGGTCAATTATGCCCCAATGTAGACAAAAGAGATCAACCGGAGACCGCTCTCCCTAGCGATTAGTCGCACAATTTTTTGCAGGGTATAATTTAAGACAAACACATCCTGCATGGCGTATACGTAACTTTTTGTTGGAATGTACGCTAAGTAGCCAACTTACTGGCATAACTGGGCATTGTAAGAGAGTAAAGCGGCAATTACCCACCGACGTGTGCCGTACGTACGGACGTTTGTCGTACGAAACACGTTTGACCGAACCCTCAAGCCCGTAGGCATCAATGTGTGCGTCTGTGTACATGTACATAACATATTTGTGTGTGCCTTGTTTACAGCAAAGCACTGTTGCCATTGACCAGTTATCATGCATGCTTATGGAAACATCAACTTTTTCATTTTAATTTTTGATGTTGTAAAAGGCTGGAATTTATATTAAATAAATATAAATAGATTACAAATTATAATCTGCACTTTTACATAATTATTTCGAATTATTTTCACAATTTTTCAAACTTTAATTAGGTGTTTTTGCATAACGGTCAAAAATTGTTTTGATTTCTACGTTCCGGGCTACGTACGTACGGGCGTTGCACGTCGGTGAGTTTTCGTTTACATTGCACACTCATAAGATAGGTCGTGTCAGCTGACATGTTTTTTGTACGTACGTTCGTGGGTAATGCGGCAGTTACCCACCGACGTGTGCCGTACGTAAGGACGGTTGTCGTACGAAGCACGTTTGACCGAACTCTCAAGCCCGTAGGAATCAATGTGTGCGTCTGTGTACATGTACATAACATATTTGTGTGTGTATTGTTTACAGATAAGCACTGTTGCCATTGACCATTTTGTATGTATGCTTATGGAAACATCAACTTTTTCCAATTTAATTTTTGATATTGTAAAAGGCCGGAATACATATTAAATAAGTATAAATATATTAAATATTTATAATCAGCACTTTTACATAATTATTTCGAATTATTTTCACAATTTTTCAAACTTTAATTAGGTGTTTTTGCATAAAACTGCAAACGGTCAAAAATTAGGGCACAAAAGTTTACTAGGCAACTCTGTCTAGTGAGAGAGCGATCAGCTGACACGTTCTTACGGAAAAAATTAAAATTGTTTTGATTTCTACGTTCCGGGCTACGTACGTACGGGCGTTGCACGTCGGTGAGTTTTCGTTTACATTGCACACTCATAAGATAGGTCGTGTCAGCTGACACGTTTTTGGTACGTACGTTGGTGAGTAACTGCCGCATAACTGCCGCTTAAGCTTGTACTTGATAGTTTCCTATACATATAAATATCTGTATTTTTATATATCTATATATATAAATCATTATTTTTATATCTAGAAATCTTATAAAATAAAGTCGCTAAATGCTATGTATGCACCTAACTTCACACAGAATGCTCCGATTTTAAAACTGTTTTTTGCATTTGAAAGCTTAACTTCGTGAGATGGTACAGTTAATATAACTTGAAGATATATATTATAGGGGCGTGGAAAATTACCAAAATGTAGTAAAAAATCATAAAATTGTTTTACACAACTATAACTCATAAACGGATGGATGTATTTAAAAATTCTACTTTTCAGTAAAACTTTGAAATATTTACCTTCGTTTTGCATAAATAAAAAAAATTTGATTCCTTTCTTATATCAGCCAAATTGCTTAAATAAAAGTAACATTTTTACCAAAAAATTGATTGTTCGGTGTCAACTGTGCGAGCAAATTACTTTTGAGTGAGGCATGATGCGACACATACGTATATACATGGCATTCGCTGCGTTATTTAACTTCGGCCGTAGGTTTATAGGTATGTACTATGTATTTTCATATCAGCTTCATATACATATGTATGTACATAAACAAATAATAATAATAAATGGTTAAGAATGCATACATCTCCCCCCAGCGGGTTAGGGGATCAGAATATACCCGCGATAGGTATGCCTGTCGTAAGAGGCGACTAAAGTACCATATTCAAGGGGCTGTGTAGCGCAACCCTTCAGGTTGCCAGCGCAATATATAGCTTCTCCAAACCCAATTGTCAACCTCACCTATCCGCTGCGAATCCGTTTTCACTAACAGACGAGGCTCTGGCGACCCCAAGCTCCTCATGGAATTTGGGGGTAGGGAGGGAGGGAATGGCCTGAAGGTTTAATGTGGCCACATAAATCGTTCCCGAGATGGTCGGGCTAGCTGGATTTGCATCCGGCAAAGGACCATCACATCGATGACACTCCCCAAAGCCTTCGGGAAGCAACCTTATCGCTACAACAACAACAACAACAACAACAATTCATACATCTCTTGAAAAATACTCTTTCATTAAAAATATTGAATATTTCCTTAAAATTCTTAAACCAAAGTTTTATTTTTTGGTATTTTGCATGTATCACTATCACTACGTAGTATAAAACAGAGTCGTTTTTTCCGTCCCTATGTCCCTTTGAATGCTCAAACCTTTAAAACTGCGCAGCGGATATTGATGCGCTTTTTTTTTAGTAGATAGAGGGATTGAAGAGGAAGGTTTATATGTATAATAACATCCATTAAATAAGGGAGAAATGCTGTTATTTTTGAAGTTTCTAATGTGATGTGGTGTTAGTATTTATAACTCAAGAACGGATGAACAAATTTGGCTGAAAATTGGTAGAGGGGTAGCTTATAACAAGGAGACAGACATAGGATACCTTTTATCCCGTTCTGGCTAGGGTCTTGAGATCAAAACGTGGACCTGGGTAATCCTGGGATATGTTTGTCCAATATGGATATCAAATGGAAGCTGTTTATGAGTACTTTGATACGGGATATTTCGTACCCGTGGGTGACTAGGGTCTCGAGATTGAGGCCAAAACGTGGACCCGGGTACCCCTAGAAAGTAGTAATACAACATGGATAACAAATGAAAAATGTTGCTGAGTGCTTTGGTACATGATATTTGCATACCTATGTATTTGTGACTAGGGTCTCGAGATATAGGCCAAAACGTGGATCAGGGTAACACTAGGATGTGTTTTTACATTATGGGTATCAAATTGAAGCTGTTGATGTGTGCTTTAGTACAGAGTAATCTTTATACCCCAGGGTGACTAGGGTATCGAGATATAGGCCAAAACGTGGATGCGGGTACTCCTAGAATGTGTTTATATAATATGGATAACAAATGAAAGCTGTTTGATGAGAGCTTTAGTACAGGGAAGTTTTCATACCTATTGGTGACTATAGTCTCGAGATATAGGCCAAAACGTGGACCAAGGTAACACTAGGATGTGGTTTTACATTATGAGTATCAAATTGAAGCTGTTGATGTGTGCTTTAGTACAGAGTAATCTTATACCCATTGGTGACTAGGGTCTCGATATATAGGCCAAAACCTGGACCCGGATACCCCTAGAATGTGTCTGCAATATGGATATCAAATGAAAGCTGTTGCTGAGAGCTTTAAGTAATTTTCATTGTGATATTCGATTTAGTCGCATCAACCTGGCATAACTGATAAATATGCATGCGAAGCCGAATAAAGACATGAATTAAAAATACCCACATACCTATTTACATACGTCCTATTCGATTTGCCTGAAATTTGGTATATAAATTTGCCTATATATTTACGATCCTTTTTTTTTGGGAAGTAGACCAGAGACGGGCTGGGACTGAGATTAGGACTAGGACTAGGACTGAGACTCGGAGTGGGACTGGGACTGGGACTCGGAGTGGGACTGGGACTCGGACTCGGAATGGGACTGGAACAAAATACATACCACCCTCTGGGACTGGCAATAAGGGATGAAGAAGAATGGGAAAAACTTGAGAGAAGAGAAAAGAGGAAAGGAGAAGGAGACTGGGAAAGAGATAGAGTGAAACGAAGATAGAGATAGATGAAGCCAAAAAGACGGAGGGAGGAGAGAATAAAAGGATTAAGAAAAAGTGAAGAGGGGAGGAGGGCAGGGCTAGACGGAAAAAGCTTATTAAAATGTATGCAGATAGACCAAATTTAGGGCAGAACGACGTTTGACGGGTCTGCTAGTATCTATATATATAGAAAATGAATGTCCGTTTGTGTGAGGCAGAATCAAAAACTAGCCGATCGATTTTGTTCAAACTTTCACATAAGTTGCGTATACCTCACGTGGTGGTTTTCACATACATAGGTTTGGTTGCGATCGACGCACAGGGCATCGAGATATAGGCCAAAATGTGGACCCGGGTACCCATAGAATGTGTTTATAAAATATGGATATCAAATGAAAGCTGTTGACGAGTCCCTTAGTAGAGGGTAATTTTCATACCCTCTGGGTGACTAGGGTCTTTAGATATAGGCCAAAACGTGGACCCGGATACCCCTAGAATGTATGTGTAATATGGATATCAAATGAAAGCTGTTGCATCAACCTGGCAAAACTCACAAATATGCATGCGAAGCCGAAATAATGACATGAATTAATAATACCCACATACCTATATACATACGTCTGGGACTGGAACAAAATACATACCACCCTCTTGGACTGGCAATAAGGGATGAAGAAGAATGAGAAGAACTTGAGCGAAGAGAAAAGAGAGAAGGAGACTGAGAAAGATATAGAATGAGACTAAGATGGAGATAGATGAAGCGAAAAATACGGAGGGAGGAGTGAATAAAAGGATTAGGAAAGTAAGGGGGAGGGCACGAGTGGACGGAAAAAGCTTATTAAACTGTATGCAGATATACCAAATATAAGCAGAACAACGTCTGCCGGTTCTGCTAGTGTATCTATATACAATGCATAAAAGTCGACAAGCATGTACATATGTATGAACATTTGTTGTGGGCAGCCACATGAGCAAATTAAATACATGCTAGATATACATCACAGAGGCTTAGGGAACGTACCCAAATTACGTGACCCCCTTTAGGGGGGAGGGGGTTTCTTTAGTTATTACACCTGGTCACCGGGGGAGGGGAGGGGATGAGACTTTATCACGTAGTCAATAATCTCTAGAAAATCTTGCAATTTTTTTGTGGAATTTATTTCGCGTCAAAAATTTCCATGAAAAATCATCAGAAAAACGTCTACGGTAATGCAGTGGATGACGTGTCTCGCGTGCGATCTCTGCAGGTCCTCTCCAGGAGACCAAAAGAGATATTATGTATCGTGGAGCAAAGCCCGGAGTGGATAGACATCGAGGCTGGTCGACGAGGAAAAAATAATCAAGTTTTAAGGTAGCAAAAAAATATTTAAAATCTTACTTATGAACTACTACGTGAAAACTAAAGGGGGAGCCTTAAAATGTACTACCGGGGTGGAGGCGGGTAAAAAGTTTGTAGAAAATTGGTCACTTAGTTGGGGTACGTTCCCTTACTATACACATTGTGCTTGAGTGATTAATATGCGGGTACAAAAGAATTAAATATAAATAGTCTAAAAAGGACTCTTCCATTTTGGTATTATATGTAATATTCTTGAATGCATACAAAATACCTCTTTTGAACAACGATTTCATCTAAAATGCTTCTTTGGTAATATTTTAATATTTAAAAGGATTCTCCATCAATTTAGGTACTCATGTGACGATATACAATTTTTTAAGACATTCATTCGAATTGTGCACATGAATTTACGTGCCTTTGAAAATTCAATTTAATATTCAAATACGATCATACATAAGGACATCTTGCGGCTTTGTCTTTTTTGTTACATCAAACTGTATGCGTTTTTATGTCCTATAGTATGTATATACGAACACTGTGACAGAGTTTCCCAACCTGTATTTCGCATCCCAAAAGAGATACATATGTATATACATACTTGGTTTAAACACTTTTAAAATTTCGTTCGAAACTAACACTTCGGCCAATGGCTGACGAAAACTAGTAATTTATTATTTTTTGTTTGACCCTGTAAATGGTCTAGTGTTGTAAAAGAACTATTGATTTATAAAATTTACTGCAAAAGCTGAACCTAGCGATGAAATTGGGTAATTGTCATTTAGGACCTCATTGTTAATCATAATAATTTAACCCTAAGCTGTTCAGCCGATTTTGGCCTTACCTCACGCCAGTTATCCTGTTACGGGATAACTGACGCTAACTTGGAGCACCAAGGGAGATCAAGTTTTGACCCATCTGCCTCTAACAAATCATTGGAGGTCCCCTTCTTCTGCTAAAGAATACGGATGTCACAAGAACATTTTTTGTATCCCGGAGCGTACTCATACATTCGAAAGCCATGACCTAGTCAACAAAGCCTTTGCGCTTTTAATCGTTGCACTATCATCATCTGCGTAATACTCGTCACTAAACATCCTTCTGTACATAGAATTCAAGGTAAACCATTAATGGCTACTACCACAAGAAAAAGATTTAACATTTTGTTGTTATATCAAAAATATGCTGGGATACCGTGATGCAACTCACTTTATATCAAAACTATCTTGGTCACCTTTTGTTTGATGTCTTACTTACTTATTTAATTGGCTCTTAACCGTTTGAATGGTTAGGGCCGTCCAACAAGGCGCGCTTGTCGATTCTTCGCTCTGCTAACTGGCGCCATAGGCGGGTTTCGGTAAAAATACTTTCTTAGCCGGAGCATCATCCTTTATTCGCATAATATGGCCATTGTATTTTTAACCTCGCTAAACTATGTTAATGTGTGCGTAAAGCTGGTACAGCTCAACATTAAATCTTCTTCGGTACTCGCCGTCGCCAACGCGTAGAGTTACATAAATCGTTCGAAGAACTTTTCTCTCGAACACTCCCAGAGCCGCTTCATCTGATGTTTTCATGGTCCATGGTTCTGCGCCATAAAGCAGAACGGGTACGATAAGTGACTTGTAGAGCATGATTTTCGTTTGCGGAGTGAGGACTAGCACTTATTGGCAAGAGTGATTCTTCGCTGAATTTCAGAGCTGATGCTGTTGTTTGTGTTATTGCTGGTTCCCAAATAAAGGAAGTATTTTACTGTTTCGAAATTATGGCTGCCAACAGTAGCGTGGTTGCCAAGGCGCAAATGCGCTGACTCCTTGCCCAATGACAGCAGGTACTTCGTTTTGTCCTTATTCACCACCAATAGCGAGCTCCTTTTTGAAGGCTTTTATTGAAAATCAGACTCCATATTAATATTAATTTTCAAAATCTAGATAATAGAGAAAATGTAAGCAGCAAGTTAAGCAAATATTTTAAAATATGTAAATAATGCATTGTACCAGTCATTTGCAAAAATGTTTGAAAAACACTTTTGAACAAATGAAGCGAACAGCGATTTAACAGGTAACTCAGGCTGTTTACTATCGTGAACGATTTTTTTTCAAACATTCTCCAGTTGCATGAATTCACAATGGTTGAAGCCAAGGCGAACGCCTTGGTACAACAATATGACAGTTATTCGCAATCAATGCGAATTTTCTTTTGCTTTTACATTCTTCTGCACGGCGAATTGGATTGAATTCGATTTGCCATCACGTTGTATAAATTCGTCCTCGTTGCTATGACAACCTTGCATCACTTTTCAACTAGTTAATAGCTGGTTATTTGTTGTTAACTAGAAGTGAGTTACTTTCCGTAATCCTGTCAAATAGTCAACTAATAGAAAGGTTTTTTTGGCAATGGATATTTTTTTAATGGGGGAAGTAATCAATGCAATCATTACGACTCAACAAAAGCACTCAAGGGGTATCAAGGCGGGAAGCTTAATTAACTCCAAAGCGTTTGTTAGTGCCAAACACAAAGCGTACTTTTTATAATATTATATGCAGATAATTTGTGCCGAAACCTATACATACATATGTTATGTAGATGCAGGTCGATAGACAATTTTAGAAAATAAGATAAAGTTATGTTAGCTGCTGGCGCAACAGAAAAGATTGGGAAATTCTGCCACATAACATGCATGCGCTCGAACTTTTTAACAATGAAAGCTAGTTTAATATACGTGAAACGTACATACAAATATGCACTTATACATCAATAAAGTACACATGAATGCTCTTACTGCCAATATAAAATCAAATATTGTCTATTCTTCTTTGCCATCTTTGACAAATCCAAGTGCACAAACGGGCGCACGTGCACAACATGAACTTAAATATTGATTTTCATTTCATAGGCATTAAAATTTTTGTTGAGCTTTAAATGATAGAAGTAAGTGTAAAGGGTAAATCGAATAGAAATATATGTATGTATGTACATACTCTTCGTTTTATACGTTGACACCGGACATAGAATGCCATAGACAACGTCAATCGGCAACCAGATTTTACCGATGATAATATGAAAAACCGAAGCGTTCCCCGTTATAATTTTGCAATATTCACGATTATAGCCAAACAATATTAGTATCCTTGCGGCTAAAGTTATTGAAGTGCATTCGTGAGCATATAAAATTGTGAGAAAAATCTAACGGACATTTATATTTTAATAATAAAAACTTCTAAAAGTGTTCATAAAATTCAAATAAATGCATCGAAGTATTCCAAACGACGGAAATCCTCGTATTATTGTATTCAATTTGCGAAGAGAATTTTTCTTTGTGATTTTTAAAAGTTTTCTTTTCATCGTCATCTTTCGCAATTTATTCGCAGTGTTAACATTTTAGTTGCAGTCGGTTACTGCATGCCAACTAGAATAACAAAGAAAATATAATTGTACAAAAAAAAATATATATAATGACGTATGAGTCAATTTAATGCAAACATCAAATACATAAAATATATTGCAACTGAACAAACCGTGGTTGAATAATTTATTATAGCTGTGGTTGTTGTTGCATGTTGCTTGTCAATAATCATAGCAACAACGCAGAAATCATCAACATTGACATCAACAATAATTCAAATAATAACAAGCAAAGTTGCATTTACCGTACATGTGTGGCTTTGAGAAATAAAAAGTGGCCAATTATATAGTCATGTTTCACTTGTGAAATAACGACAGTTAATCAAAACAGGATTTTAACAAAATCCATGATTCCAGGTAATATAAGCAAATTGACTTGCATATACTCACATACACAGACACGCCTGTACCCACATATAAGTACATACCTACAAATGCACTTGCACTCAGGTACATTCTTAAAAAATATATATATTAACATATTATCTACACTAGGGTGGGTCGATTTGTATGGACGAAAGTTAACCGAAATCGCGGCATCGATTTTTCGATAGGATTTGGGCTCAGGAAAAAAGTTCCACTACGCATACCCAAAAATATAATTTTCGAGCCTGCGAAATTTCATTTCTTTTTTTACTTTTTTCGACTTTGATTTTTAAGGCTTTTGCATGACCTACTAAAAAAATTTTCATATGTATACCCTTACAAATTGTAGTCTGCCAAATTAAACGACCGAGCTTCTATGATTCTAGTTAACGACTGACTTTTATTGCTTCATAATTTTAGAAGTTCGTGTAGCGTATGTACATATATCAATTTTAAGAAAGAGATGAAATATATCTTTAAACTATGTGTACTATGTGGTAAAACGAATACACCACTCAGCGACGCGAATAAAAGAAATGGGATAATAAATAAGTAACTTAAATTAACGGATGACGCTTCTTATTTACTTTAGATACGTATATATATATTATATATATAGATATGCATGTATTAACCTTTCATATCTGCAGCTTGAGTCCTAACCTCTCTATGATTTGTTGAACAAATTTTCCTTCCCCTTCTTCAATTCTGCACTAGCAAATCGACAACCTCACCCGTTGCTTAATCCCGAAGAGCATTACACTTGGGTATTGTCTTATTGTTCTGTGGAGGCTATTATTTAAGGTGTATTCACGGTTTCCACTACGTGTCCCAATGAATATTTCGTTCAGTATCGCATAATTTGGCTATCATAGGCCTAAACCTATTCACTCTCTCTACCTGTCCATTCGCCTGTGGCGACCCTGTCGCTATTTTTATGTGTTGAATATTTTCTGACTCTAAGAACTGCGTAAAATCATTTGAGGTGAACAGCTACCTCGATTGATATGATTTTTCTGGTTTACATATGAACCAAAATAATCTTTAAGGCGTTGATTACTCTTTAGTGTTAGTTGTTTTGTAGTAATAGCCTAAAAATTTGTGCACGAATCTATAACTAAAAAAATATGTACTTCTTAGAAACGGGAATTATCGACCGGTCCGAAATGATCTACATGTATCGACTCAAACGGAATACTTGTTCTTGGATCTTATGTAAAAATATTTCTTCCTTACCCTGTTTCGTAGAAAAAAAATATACACTAAGACAATTTCGTATGTGATAGCAGTTTTTCCCTCATTTTTGCAAACCAATAGTTTTTTGATATAAGATCAAACCGTCTTGTCTATGCAACATGTCCCCATTTCATCGTGGTACGTTTTGAAGTAAAATATTGGATGCATTTTTTGTCAGACTTACGTTGCATCAATATTGAACCAAACCCAGTGCACTCGCATCGCAATGCAACTACATTTCATCTTTTGGATCGTAAATTGCTAATATTG
Source organism: Eurosta solidaginis (assembly GCA_029619165.1). Lineage (NCBI taxonomy): Eukaryota > Metazoa > Arthropoda > Insecta > Diptera > Tephritidae > Eurosta > Eurosta solidaginis. The sequence continues at coordinate 29,694 of JARSSU010033248.1, forward strand.
GCGATTCCAATATATTTTTGCTTCAGTAATTCAAAACTTTTATTTCTTCAACGACCAAAATTAAACTTTTGTCTTTTCGCGTTAAGGTCATATAAAGGCTTGGCAATCAATGAAAAGTCTTTAAAAAAACCGCCTAAATATGAACACAACCCTAAAAACTTTGTACGCTTGAACCTTAGTTGGCACTGGGAAATTTTGATTGCTTCTAATTCCATTTCATCAGCTTTAATTCCATTTTTTGAAACTGTGTAGCCTAAATATTTAACCTAATTGTAGAAAGTCGCATTTATCTACCCTTAGCTCTAATTGTATCTGCCAACCGTTTAAAACTTCCGGCAATATTTCAAATGTTGCTTATGTCTTTTGTAGCGATCATTATATCATCTAAGTAAATTATCACTTTGTTTCTTTACCTTATCTGAATATTTTATTACAAAACGTTTGAATGTTGACGGTGCATTTTGAGCCCGAACAGCATGCGCAAAAAACTCAAACTGGCCTAACGGGGTTACGAAAGAGGTATATTTTATTGAATCTACATGCATGAATACAGGGTCAAATCCATCTTCAAATCAAGTTTTGTGAAAATTCTTTATCTGACATTCGTCCAACAAATCATCTATTAACGGAATAGGGTAATTATCTAGCCGTCACTTGTGTAAAACCATTATATCTACGCACATTCTACGATCACCTGTCTTTTACGAACCAGTATGATTGGTGACACAATTCCGACTCACTCGGTCTAATTATTCTTCTTTCAAGTGATCATCTAGCAACTTTTGTAACTCAATTTTTTCAACGTATGACAAACATCTTGGAGGACAACTGAAAGGCTTTACATTTTCAACAATTAGCTTCATTTCACTTTAAATTTTAGGCTCATCAGCGCGCTTGGCATTATAATAATTTTTCATAAAACATTCGTACAACTTTTCTGTATGATAATTTAACTTAGAATTAACTTTTAAATTCGGCTTCTCATATGTACATCACAAATTAGCAAAAGTTGTTTAGTAAATCTTGTTCTTCTTTTCTAATTATACAGCTTGAATCATCAATTATATCACACATTTTCTCGGAATACCATTCATTTTGATTTGATTTAAAAGCATCGATTTTACTACCTGAAATTCTATTTCGCTATTAACATTATAAACTATGTTGGCAGACATTTTATCTTTTCCATTTCGCTAGCTCTTACCAACTTATATTTACAAACCTGTACAAAATCTCTACCAATACAGCATTATAACGCATGTGCTGTTGCCAACTATTACGATTTATTTCAAATAATACACGTTTATTCAATGTAACACAAAAACTTTCTATAAGTAACAATTTTTCGTTATTTAAGCCAAAATAAGAGTTATTTACATTTGATATTGATCTCCGTCTACTTTTCCACTGATACAGGACCGCTTTATAAAGTGATTAGGCTACCAGTATCAATCAAACATTCTAAAAATACGAAATATTTCTAGAATTTTTTTATAACAATATGACGTTCTCTCTTCGTAGTCCTCCACCAAATGGATACCCTTTTTCTTGTCGAAACCGCAGCGCGATGGTCTTTGCTGCCACACACGTAACATGCCCTAAAATCTCTTATACACCTTATACCCGTTTCTGCTTTTTGCTGCTGCTGTTGTGGCTGTTGTTGTATTTCCTTTGATTTCGACTTTGGCGAATGCTTTATCAGCTGTACCTTGGTAGTGTAGCATTGTAAATATGCCTGTGTTCTTAGCCTGTATCGCTATGCCTTCTATTGCGTATTCACCAATCTCTTCCTCGTCAAGTGCAACGGATTGCCAACATTAGTTTGTCGTTTAAATAATGAACAATTTTCACCAGGTTTCCATTTTCTAGCCTCTAATCGCCGCGAAACATTATACGGTTTCTTTATATCGAGACGTTCTTTAATTTCCTCGAGCAATGTATCAATATTTTCTGTCACAAAATTTAATTTGCCTTGCACCCACTTTTGTGCTTTGCCTTTTAGTTTCGTTAATATAACACACGCTGTTCATTTTCTTTAAGGTTATATGCTGAGGCATGCTTTTAAATTGGGCTACCCATACACTAAAATTGGGGCCACCCTCGTAATCTTGTAAAATATTTTTTATCTGCCCAAAGAAATTTTCGGCTGGGCAGCCGATGTACCAGTTAACAGTTCATAATTTCGTAGTAAAGATTCTCTCTCTCTAGCATTGTTTTTCGCGCCGCAATAAATCTGCTTCTCTCTTTAGGCATTTCAAATCCGAAAACGTTGTTGCTCACTTCTTCGTTTCGCGTATGCGCTGCTCTGCTTGCAGCGTGGACGCCGCTGGCACCTGACGATAATCTCATCCTCTTCGGTGGCTGTATTTCTGCTTCTCACCATTCGAATAGTCGGTGTTATCGGCAAAACATTTGCCGCGATCTTCTGCAGGTACATCAGCCAAACGTATCATAAGTGCGCTTTTATTACCGCTCGACGGTAACTCCAGACTACGAACCAACTCCGAAGTTGTGTTACGCTATATTTGGAAAAATCCTCCATTTTATTCACAATCAATTCCCGTTTTCACCCAGTTCTATGCTTATTGTTTCACTCTTTTTTCTCTAAATTATTTCAAGCCTCTTTTATTTATGTCATCCAGTCTTTATAACAAAGCCGGCAAAAGTTGCACATTGTGCAATTTTAGTTCGTATTTTCACACCGACACTAAGGATGTGTGATCACGATCGTTTGCTTTCGTTTGTCACTCACTAAAATCAACAGTGAATGCAAAAGGAAAGTCCATGCTATTTTTTGGGGACATAATTAAAAACAATATGCTGCAATGTTAAAGTGACTTTTAATACGTTTTAGTTAGTATTATTAGTTCCTTTGAACATACATATTAATATTGACAACTTAAATATTAATTATTAATAATATTCCATTTAATATAAATTATTTATACGTTCTACTTAGTATTATTAATTTCATAATTTTTTTTTATTGAATAAACTTTTGTTTGAAAATATATATTTCTATCTGACATTTACTTTGTTTATAGTTCTTTCTTAACGAAAAAGTGCATTTTTTAAGTAAATTTTGCATTGACTACCTTCTATTATAAAAAAGTTTTATCTGACTAGCTCGACCTCCGTGTTCTTAGTTATACGAATATACATAAGTAATATAGTCAGGATTAGCTTGAAATCAAAAACCAAAGTCCTTTTTATTCAAACTTCACAAGTCCACATTTCTTTTAGCACACTGTGGGGAGTTGTCCCTCAATTTTACACACACTTATGCAATTGTTTTAGTATATGTGCGGGCCGGTTCTGCTTTCTAAATCAAATTACATTTAGTTTGCGCAACCGAGTAAAATAAAACTTTTATGAAGAAATTTGCAGGCGACGGTACAATCTCACTCTGAGAAATTGTAGTTCTGTCAAATTAAACGACCGAGCTTCTATGATTCTAGTTAACGACTGACTTTTATTGCTTCATAATTTTAGAAGTTCGTGTAGCGTATGTACATATATCAATTTTAAGAAAGAGATGAAATATATCTTTAAACTATGTGTACTATGTGGTAAAACGAATACACCACTCCAGCGACGCGAATAAAAGAAATGGGATAATAAATAAGAAACTTACATTAACGGATGACGCTTCCTTATTTAAGCTGCAGACATTGGTGCTTTATCGGTAACCGTATCGGTAAGCTTATAACAGCTGATTCGACCAACCTTATGAGAATCAATGCAATCGGTTATTGGTGCCGCTACGGTCGTAACCGTATCGTAGCCAACCAATTGGGTTTTGATTTACCGTCGTAACGATAAACAGCTGATTACGTTAGGGATACGACTACAGAGATACGACAAACGGCACCAATGACTACAGCTTTACTTGAGATATACGTATATATATACGTATATATATATATATATGTGCATGTATTAACCTTGTGGTGCACACTCATCTATTATACTTAGGTTATATTGCTACAAAATGAAAGTCGAAAAAAGTAAAAAAAAATGAAATTTCGCAGGCTCGAAAATTATTTTTTTGGATATGCGTAGTGGAACTTTTTTTCCTGAGCCCAAATCCTATCGAAAAATCGACGGCGCGATATCGGTTAATAAATCGACCCAGTCTAATATACACTCATATACATTTAGCTCGGGATTTTCAACTAATTGTAAAACCTCATCATCATTAATTGGCGCTTAATCGCCTAAGCGATTTTGGCCGTGAAACATGACCACGAAATCTTTTTTACATTCATGCATAACCACTTATTTTGTCCCGCCAATTTTTTACCGAATATATAAGAGAAATACTAATGTGATTTAGTTCAAAACAGGTTGCTATATACATATATCTCCCGAGAGAATAGTAACGTTCCAACGACGCGTGAACCAGATACGGATAGAAATTTAACATGCAAATGCAACAACAAATTTGTGATCCTGATATTTTTCTGGTTCAATTTCTGATTCGTATAGCAGTTCTGTTCGTTTTGTTTTCTGTACTGAAATAAATATGTGTTCATATGTGTATGCATAAAAGATTTCGCCATATTTAAAAGCAAAGCCACGGAAAGAGTAAGCAACTTGAAGAAAATGTAAGGAAAATAAATAGTTAGTTTTCGTGTGAAACCATTTAAATGTTAATAAAATAAATTTCACTGTTTGGGAAAAAGGAATATCAACCACAACCATGAACACAACAGATGTTTTTTATTAGTGCTGCCAGCTCTCATAAAGTTGATCCAGATCGTTCCAATGAGATTTGATCGTGAGCCAGAGCTCGATAAGTCAATGGAACGCTCCTAATAACTGCAAGAATCGCCTAAACAGAGGCCGAGAACAATTAAATATATACATGTGCTTAATGTGAGTGCCTGCCTCTTAGGCTCAACTTAATGTAGTCAAACAAACGGATCTAATTGCGTGATCAGCGGCCCAACGAAACAGCTCCAAGAAACGCAGTTTCAAACATTAAAAAAAAGTGGATGAGCGCATACCATGTCATAGGTAGTGTTACCCTTTTTCTTATTCAATGGAAACTATTTTGTGAAGGGGACACACAAACTCACCAAAGAGGTGACAGAAAAGAAAACGCCATTACCAACAGGTATAATCCGAGGTCACAACTAAAGAATGTCATCGCCTTTTCTTTAACCTTCCACAGAAAAATCATTGAAAAATGTATGCGTAGGTTAGAATAAGTAAAGAGGCCGCTTAACTCTTGAGGGCGGATCAAGGGAAAACTTTACTGCCATCTTTCCAACGGAGGAGATCACGTTACTCCGAAGAGAATGCTTCATTGTCAAATTCAGCGGAGAAGATACTGCATAGCTTCGTTAAGTATGCGAATCTCCCACTATGACTCCCAATGACAAAAGTCGAGACCCGTATACTCATCGTTATCCTCTAACGGAAGTCCAAGGCAACTTGCAATTTGCAGAAGGTTTGGCCAAAGATACATACATGTTAGAGGCATTAGATCTTCATTGCATTTGACAACGTGGTTCGTGTCACGTGGGGATACGTTACATACTGAATATAAATTGCGTATGTTGGTGTCGATTCTGGATAAGTAAGAGATGGAAATTGTGCCCGAGTGACGAGCGTCTCCTACGACGAAGCGACGAGTCTGCTTTCCTCAACTGCGAGTTTCGGGTATTGGACTATGAGAAAGAGACTCGCCGGGCATTTATCGGCATACGCAAGCGGCTAAATATTTGTGTGACGGATTTTTTCATAGTGCTTTCTAAGAAGATTGCTGATGTCTTTAGATATCGAGTATTATACAGAAACTGTTTTTTCAACGTTTCGATCATCTCCTTTAACGAGAGTATGCCCACCTCACCATGTTTATTATGTTCTGGCGACATAAGAAGACATCCTGCTGCTACCTCCAGTTTGTTAATTTGAAGTTCGGCTCAACATTGGAATAAAACAGGCTCCTTCTTTTTCGGTGAGGTGCAAAGCAGCTTTTGAATGATGCAGACCAATTTGTGGGATCCGCATGATAAGTAGTGGTCAGTGTCTGATGCCCGTCCATTTCTAGTGTCTCTCCACATTTGACAGCAGCTTTGACTGTAGTGGCATGAGTTGCTTCCTCCAGCCAAGTCTATCTTTGTGCCGAATGTTGATCCGACAAAACATGACATAGAAAAACTGTGCTCCTAAATGAAAAAATTTTATTTTTTATACCCGAAGCAAGTTTTCCGATCACAGCTTCTCCCTGACGTCACTAATTTTAACTACCCGCCAATACTTTGTGAGGACCCCTGGGTTTCCGGACCTAATATTCCCGAAAATGGACTCTGGCGTCGATGGTTCAGCTGCTGGAATTCAGGCCCAAGTTAAGCCTGCCTCAGACCACCGACGCGATGGCTTCGTTGTAAAGTATGACCGGACTCTCATCGCCACAGGACTCTTACTTTATGCGCTTTTGATGCCAATCGGCATCACGAATAACAGGAGCAGGGAGAGGATGTGGGCCTCTCGAGACGGCCGTCTGCTCGCTATACCTTCTTCGTACTTCGTGGAGTACGACTCTTTACTAACATTGCTACGAAGCCCATTTCAGAACTCTCTGGAGTATAAATCTTCCTCATGCTATTATGTTCTTATTTTAATTTTGTTCATACTCGTAAGTACCTCTTAGAAGTTACGTGGCTGGCAAGACGTGTGTACACAATTTCTTTAGATAAGCCTACATAACAAGTCACTGTGTTTGACAGATGAGTTTAATGCTTTAAGCACAAAAGGGTTGCAATTTTTTCTATATTTAAATGCATTTTTCTTGAATTTAGCAACAAACTTACCAATACACATGCCCTTCCTATTTTTTATTATTCAATGGCGATAACGAAATGTTATTCACTGTATCAGAACACAAGGTGTTCTGAACAGAATTCGAACTTAGAACAAATTAAAACAATGCAGTATGTCTATGCAACTGCGCCAAACTCGCTCTTCCCCCACCGGGTTAGGGGGCTTAGAATATACCCGCGGCCTGCTGTTAGAGGCAACTAAAATACCAAATTCAAGGGTTGTGTGGCGAAACCCTTCAAGGGGTTGCCAGTGCAACTTATAGTTTCTACCACCCAATTGTCAAGCTCACCTCCCCGTGGCGAATTCTATTTCTTTAACAGCCGGATGTGGACGCACCCGTGGAGTATACCGAGAGGGTAAAAATCCAGAGTTTTATAAATGGCATACGGGACGTAGAAACGAAGCGAGCGACATATACATACCCAAAACCCACATTAGCAAAAACGGTATCCCATGCACTGACTCAGGAAACAGCGTCGCTTCTGTGTAAACCAGTTTTCAAAGCACGCCGTGTGGAAGTAGAAACGCCACAGTGGAAAGACGCAATATCAGAGGCGCTGAAAGGATCGCAAAAGCGGAGTGAAAGAGTTATCAAATGCTTCAAATGCGGGAAGCCCGGTCACATTGCACGTCATTGCGATCTTGGTCGTGGTAGTTCCAATATGGGTGGCCGTAAACGCAAAGCTGGAGGAAATGAGCAAGAGTGTGTCAGATGTAAAGAACGAAAACTTGCCCCAGTTATTGAATGTCCTGTGACATCTATCTCGCAAATTGGAAGAAACTCGAGCAGTCTTACCGTCAAAGGAAATGCGGATGGCAAGGAGCGTGTACTGACTGTAGATATGGGCGCATCTCATTCCTTAATCCGATCTTACTTGGTCAACAGGAGAGTAAAACCGTTACCTGGAGCCAGGTTGCGCACGGTCACAGGCGAGTATAACCAATTCCAGAGAGAAGTGATATGTGAAGTCTTAATTGGGAAGTTCATGGTTCTACACAAATTCATTGTGGCGGACATGACATCAGGATCGATATGCGGAGAAGGATTGTGCGTTATGAGAACCAGGATACGCCACTTAACTTCAGTTTGAAAAAAGGATTCAGCAGTAATCGAGTGCTGGTGAAAGAGATTCGATAAAAACCACAGGGAGGGCAGTGTGACGATATTAGTGACACTAAGTGATACTCACATCACTAGTTTGATGCTAAGCAAATGAAGCCACAACAACAATAAAGCAAGCAGTCAATTGTATCTACATAATCGAATAAATCATTATGTCTACAAATATGTACGTACGAGCAGCGGAGAGTAATGCACGAACACATATATATATATTTGAGATACTTCCAAAAGTATGCAATCATTTGTGCAAGTATCACTCACATATACATGCGCATGGGATATGAGAGAAGCTATAAAATCGTGCATCTGTAGTTATAGCTGAGAAATTTATAGCTGATAACTAACTAGTAAATTCTAGAAATAGAAGCGCCAAGAAATATGTCAACGAGGAAACCAAACAGTATAAAAAGCAGCAACATTAGAAGCACGAAAATCAGTTTGATTTAAGCAAGCTATCAGTTGTGAAGTATACGTGTTATTGTGAAGTACTTTAATAAAGGCCATTTTGCATTACTGAATAGTGGAGTTATTTATTAATTAAAAATTGAGAAATGTAAGAAAGCGTAAGTCAAAATGCGGAGCGATTTTTGTTTGCTAAAAAAATTAGTAACACATAGCCATTGTTTGTGACAACGAAACCGGCAAAAGTTTTGCGTCTGAATTAAAATGTAAATAATTAAGACTTTGGCCACTCTTAACACTGGTTCCTCCCATAAATTCAGAAAACAAAAATTCGGAAACACATTTTTTCAGATATTGTCAGAACCCTCTTTTCAGAAAGCCAAAATTCAGAAGTCAAAATTCAGAAACAAAACTTCAGAAATCAATATGCAGAAGTCAAAATTCAGAAAGTAATCAGACAGGAAAAAAACATTAAATTTTTGCGCAAAATTTAATGTTTTTTGCTGTCTGATTACTTTCTGAATTTGACTTCTGAAATTTTTTTCAGCATGGAACACAGCAACGTCGGAAGAAGGCGTTATATCCAATCGAATTATGGAATATGTATAATATCACCAAATTGGGTGAAGTCCTTACAAATAATTCTATCGAAAGGTGGCACAACGTCATTCGAAGTGCGTTTGGGGCACACGCTAACATATTTTATTTCATAAATAAAATAAAACCCAACATGTAATAACAGAAACAAAACTGCAGCAATTTTCAGCTGGAGGCGAGCCATATCGGTAGCCAAAGATAAAATATAAAGACTTAGTTTTTTAATATTGTATATTCATTTGAAAAAGATAAACGCGAAAAGATTTAATTGCATGCTTATTATATCACACAATTTAAAATTTTAGATTTTACTACTTTTTCTTTATAAATAATTCCTTCCAAATAAATGAATGTTTCTGAATTTAGAGAAAATCTAATGTTTTTTCTGTCGTTTGATTACTTCCTGAATTTTGACTTCTGAAATTTGCCTTCTGAAATTTGACTTCTCCAATTTGACTTTTTGAAATTTGACTTCTGAGATTTGACTTCTGAGTTTTGACCTCTGAATTTTGTCTTTCTGAAAATAAGTTTCTGAATTTTTATTTTCTGAATTTATGGGGGGCACCCTTAGCATTACCTATTACGGGTGCGCCCATGCACCGACCGAAAGGAACGCATTCTACGCCTCCGTCATGATATAAAAAGACGTGCTTGGCGAATTTAACGCCAGGGTGAGAAAAGAAGGTGGTTTTGGTTTCACGGTCAGAATGTTCAGCCATCACAATGCAACCTTCCCTTATGGACTGAGGCTGATCGACTTCATCGGTGCCCGAAACATGGTCAGCGTCAAGTTTAAGCATAAAAATATACATCAAGCTACATGGCTGTCCCCCGATTTAAAGACGTGTAACAGATCAACCATGCCTCCAATGTTTTATATTTGAGGACCCAGCATCGCAAAAGCTAGAAACAAAAACACAGGGAAAGCTGAGATGTCGAAAGGCTGCAATCACAACAGACTACCAATGATTTCGCAACTCGATCTCATAATTGCTTCCTGAGCGCACAAGTCAGTGCAGAGCAGTGGGAAATATCTCTAAAGCAATTTGTGTCGCCGATGAGAAAAATATTGCCGGCAACCACGGAAAAACTGGTACGATGAAAAATGCCATTGAGCAAACAATATCAGCTCGGTCAAACTTTGGATGGACTTCTCCGAGCTGTTCGAAACTAGTTCAGAAAGGGTGAAACTCTATCACGCGCATTCTTTAATTTCATGCTGAAGAAAATAAAAGAAGCAGCAGAACTTGTCCACTCTGAGCCAATATTCTATAAGAGCGGGAAATGACTGTCGTATGCCGATGGCATTGACATCACCGCCCGGAACTCCCGCGCCGTAAATTCTGCTTACTCCAAGTGAAAAAGAAGCAAACAAGATTGGTTTGATGGTGAATGAGAAAAAAACGAAGTAACGGCTGTCATCAAGCAAAGAGTCAGCGCATTTGCGTTTTGGCAACCCCGTCATTGCTGGCAGTCATAATTACGAAATAGTAAAATAGTAGCGTTCCTCCGCCTACCACAGCGAAGATCCTGGTGTCAAGCTCCGGGCAAAGCAACATTATTACAACAACAATACAATTTAGAAAAAAGTTGAGAAAAGTTTTTTAATTAGAACAAGCAAGGAAGGCTAAGTTCGGGTGTAATCAAACATTACAAACTCAGCTGAGAGCTTTGGAGACAAAATAAGGGAAAATCACCTTGTAGGAAAATGAACCTAGGGTAACCCTGGAATGTGTTTGTATGACGTGGGTATCAAATGGAAGGTGTTAGTGAGTATTTTAAAAGGGAGTGGGCCTTAGTTCTATAGGTGGACGCCTTTCGAGATATCGCCGTAAAGGTCGACCAGGGGTGACTCTAGAATGTGTTTGTACGATATGGGTATCAAATGAAAGGTGTTAGTGGGTATTTTAAAAGAGAGTGGGCCTTAGTTCTATAGGTGGACGCCTTTTCGAGATATCGCCATAGAGGTGGACCAGGGGTGACTCTAGAATGTGTTTGTACGATATGGGTATCAAATGAAAGGTGTGAGTGAGTATTTTAAAAGGGAGTGTGGCGCCTTAGTTTCTAGTACAAGTGGACGCCTTTTCGAGATATTGCCATAAAGGTGGACCAGGGGTGACTCTAGAACGTATTTGTACGATACTTGCATCAAATGAAAGGTGTTAATGATTATTTAAAAGTCAGTGGGCCTTATTTCTATAGGTGGACGCCTTTTTGAAATAACGCCATAAAGGTGGACCAAGGGTGACTCTATAATGTGTTTGTACGATATAGGTATCAAATTAAGGTATTATAGAGGGCTTTAAAGGGAGTGGCCCCTAGTTGTATATGTGAAGGCGCTTTCGAGATATCGAACAAAATGTGGGCCAGGGTGACCCAGAACATCATCTGCCGGGTACCGCTAATTTATTTATATATGTAATACCACGAACAGTATTCCTGCCAATATTCCAAGGGCCTTTGTTTTCGCCCTGCAGAACTTTTCATTTTCTTCTACTTAATATGGTAGGTGTCACACCCATTTTACAACGTTTTTTCTAAAGTTATATTTTGCGTCAATAAACCAATCCAATTACCACGTTTCATCTCTTTTTCATATTTGGTATAGAATTATGGCATTATTTTCATTTTTCGAAATTTTCGATATCGAAAAAGTGGGCGTGGTCATAGTCGCATTTCGGCCATTTTTTATACCAAGATAAAGTGAGTTCAGATAAGTACGTGAACTGAGGTTAGAAAATATATATCGATTTTTGCTCAAGTTATCGTGTTAACGGCCGAGCGGAAGGACAGACAGTCGACTGTGTATAAAAACTGGGCGTGGCTTCAACCGATTTCGCCCATTTTCACATTAAGCCACTACCAAATTTCACAAGGATTGGTAAATTTTTGGTTTCGACTTATGGCATTAAAAGTATTCTAGATAAATTAAATGAACGCCCGTTTTGAATGTTCTTTTATTTTTGTATTCTGTTGCACCATATCATTACTGGAATTGAATGTTGACATAATTTAGTTATATACTGTAAAGATATTCAATGGTTTGTTAAAATTTGACTTTACAAATTTTTTTTAAATGTAGGCGTGTTCTTCACCCGATTTTGCTAATTTTTATTCAGCACGTATATAATACTAGTAGTAACGTTCCTGCCAAATTTCATCATGATATCCTCAGCGACTGCCCAAATTACAGCATGCACAACTTTTAAATTACCTTCTTCTAAAAGTGGGCGGTGCTACGCCCATTGTCCAAAATTTTACTAACTTTCTATTCTGCATCATAAGGCCACCCACCTACCAAGTTTCATCGCTTTGTCCGTCTTTGGTAATGCATTATCGCATTTTTTCGGATTTTCGAAATTTTCGATATCGAAAAGGTGGGCGTGGTTATATTCCGATATCGTTCATTTTAAATAGCGATCTGAGATGAGTGCCCAGGAATCTACATACCAAATTTCATGAAAATACCTCAAAATTTACTCAAGTTATCGTGTTAACGGACAGACGGACGGACATGGCTCACTCAAATTTTGTTTAGATACTGATGATTTTGATATATGGAAGTCTATATCTATCTCGATTCCTTTATACTTGTAAAACCAACCGTTATCCAATCAAAGTTAATATACTCTGTGTGCAAAGCACGCTGAGCATAAAAAGTTTTTTTAAGCGGGGCGTCTTTCATATGCCTTGCAGATTCCTTTCGGCATCGGTGTAAAAACATGTTCATAGGTCCCGTTCCGCCAATTTGTGGAATAGAATCTCAGCCCAAAGTCTCTTCGGAGGTTATCGCACCCTGCATTTATTGATTGAAGGGACTCGGTTTGTTTTAACCAACAGTAATACAAATAACAATGCCAATCTAGAAATCTAGCGAAGAATCACCCTTGCCACAAATGCTGAATTGGACTAAGTAGGAACCTGAGAATAAAGTCCTCACACGGTAAACAAAGAGCATACTCTACAAGTCACTGCTAACATAGGGGCGGTTCTGGGAGTGTTCGAGAAAAAATGTCTTCGAAGAATAAGATGTAATAATGGGCAATACGAGCTCTATACAGACATCAACATAGTCCACCGAATTAAAACATGGCTGCTACACTGGCTAGATTTTGTTATGCGAATGAAAGATGAGGCTCCAGCTAAGAAGTATTTTTATCGGAACCCACCTATGGAAGCAAAGGAAGAGGGCGGCCCCACTCCGCTGGAAGGACCAGGTGGAAACGATTTAATTCCTTCGATTTTACAATTGCCGCTAGTTCGTTCAACGAAGAAGCGACTGTCGCGCTTTTTGGACGACCATAACCGTTTAAGCGATTAAGCGCGAATTAAGTGAGGAAGCAATTATTCGCTGCTACGAAACTCCGTTTACTTTCCTTCTTAACGTTCTATACCAAAGGTCGATTAGCTTTAACAAAAAAAATGTTTCGCTTTTGAAGGTTGTTTAAGTACCTCGAATCAAATGTACGGTTGGACCTGCTGTAGTGGCTAAATTTGTACAGCCGCCTCTTCGAGTGATAACACCAAGGAAATTTTTGTTCCGATTGGAGACGTTAAGGAGTGCCACACAGGGTTCAAATTTAAGTTGTATCTATGGAGTGGCGGCCACCGTGGTGTGATGGTAGCGTGATCCGCCTACCACACCGTATGCCCTGGGTTCACACCCCGGGCAAAGCAACATCAAAATTTTAGCAATAAGGTTTTTCAATTAGAAGACAATTTTTCTAAGCGGGGTCGCCCCTCGGCAGTGTTTGGCAAGCGCTCCGGGTGTATTTCTGCCATGAAAATCTCTCAGTGAAAACTCATCTGCCTTGCAGATGCCGTTCGGAGTCGGCATAAAACATGTAGGTCCCGCCCGGCCATTTGAAGGAAAAGCAGAGGAGCACGACGCAAATTGGAAGAGAAGCTCGGCCTTAAATCTCTTCGGAGGTTATCGCGCCTTACATTTTTTTCTATGGAGTCTCAAAAAATTTAATTAAATTCCTTATTTTTTAACACCAGAAATCGGTAATAGGTATTATGGTAAAAGATATCATAGATACTGTAACGAATTTACTTGCAATTCCTCTTATTTGCAGCCTCCTACTAACGTTCGTATCTCTAAACTGTTGAATAAATAGCTCCAATATTTAATAATGCAAAATGGCCTTTATTAAAGTACTTCACAATAACACTGATACTTCACAACCAATAGCTTGCTTAAATGAAACTGATTGTCGCCCCTCTACTGTTGCTGCCTTTTATGCTCTGTGATTTCCTCGTTGCATCTTCTAGGCACTTCCAGAATTTACTTAGTTACTGCTATAAAATTATAACTACAGATGCACGTGTATAGCTTGTCATATGCGCGTGTATTTGTGAGCGACACTTCCACAATTATAATTGCATACTTTTGGGAGCATCTCAGATAAGATATATGCATGGTTTGTGCGTCTCTTCTCCGCTGCGTGTACGTACATATGTGTAGACGTAATGATTGATCTATTGATGTGCATACAAGTCACTGCTTAGCATCGCTTAGAGATGACAGTACCCCTTAGTGTTGCTAATATTCGTAGGTTAGGTTAGGTTAGGTTGCAAGGGCTGAGCTGAACACTATGGTAACAGCTCACTACTTAGGCCACCAATGGGCCCATTGTAATACCCTATATGGTCTCAAAGAGGACCCCTACCCTGCCTAAAGCGGGTCTAACCACCTCGTGGAAATTATAAATTTTGCTAGAGCCTTTACTTCATAGCTAGAGACCTCAGCGAGGTCATGTAGAAAAGGTTTACCAAGGATGGTCTACTAAGTGCTGGACAATGACAGAGAAGGTGCTGGACACTCTCTTCCTCTTCTGTACATCTGCAGCTGCGACAATAGTCGAAGGTCGTTGCCCCCATTCTAGCACCATGCGTGCCTATTAAGCAATGCCCTGTTAGAACCCTTATCAGGGACGATAGAACTGATTTGTTTAAAATCAGAAGCGCTCCTGTGCGCCCCTTGTCATATGAGCGCCAGGTTTGCCTGGATGTCTCACACGATATATGGCTGACCATAGTCCATTTGCAATTCTTATAGTGCTTGTGTTCACACGAAGCCTGAAAGTGGCCATGGGTATACCTCTTGAATCATTTCCCGGAAGGATATGGTTGGTGGTGCTTCTTCTGGCCAGCTCGTCTGCTCTGCAATTGCCTTCGATATCCCTCTGCCCAGGTACCCATATAAGGCTGATACTGAAGTCCTGAGCCATCTCGTTAAGAGATCTGCGGCATTCAGTGACCGACTTTGCGTTGTCGACGAATGAGTCCAGGGCCTTTAATGCGGCCTGGCTGTCTGAGAAAATAAACACCCGTTTACCATCGTTGAGCATAGACCCGAGATGGTTCACAGCCCTGTGTATTGCCAGCATTTCCGCTTGGTAAACACTACAGTGATCTGTTAGGCGAAAAGTGACCTCTAGACCCAAGTCCGGCGAAAAGAGGCCTGCTCCCACCTTCCCGTCAAGCTTAGAACCATCCGTGAATATGTTGATGGCACCCGGTACCGTATGTTGTCTGATATTCCAATCCTGTCGCGATGGTATATATATACTATAGTTTTTAACGAAGACGTTCTTTGGCGTGCAGTAGCCAGTGCGCACCGGTATTGGGACTGGGGCGTTCGTGCCCAGGATTGTTGCGTGTCCACTAGATCCATTTAACCACAAACCTGTTTCCCTTATTCGTAGAGCGGCGATGACCGCTATTTCCTTCTTCACCAGGTCAAGCGGTGTAAGGTATAGCATTGTGTTGAGTGCTTCAGATGGAGTGGAGCCGAGAGCCCCGGTGATGTAGAGCTCCTTTTGAAGCGTTTTAAGATAGGTAGTTTTAGCTAGTTCAGGCCACCAGACCAAGGCACCATAAAGAAGAATCGGGCGCACAATGGCTGTATAATCCAGTAGGTCACCTTAGGGGAGAATCCCCAGGAGGTGCCAATTGCCCTCTTGCAGGTGGACAGCGCTACTGCTGCCTTCTTGCATCGCTCCACTATATGGTCACTCCATAATAGCTTCCTATCCAGAATGACTGCCAAATACTTAACTTGATCGCTGAACGCTAAAACGTACCCCAATTCTTGGCGATGTTAGATATGGTACTTTGTACCTCCTCGCGAAGAGGACAAGCTCGGTTTTATCCGGGTCGACTTCCAACCCTGTGGATGTGGCCCAGTGCGAAACTTTGGATAGTGCCCCTTCCATTAGGTTGCAAAGAGTTTGAGGAAATTTCCCCCGCATGGTGACGCAGATGTCATCTGCATACGCGATCACTTGGGAACCTTCTGATTCCATGAGGCGTAGTAGTTGGTTGACGGTAACTACCCAAAGTAGCGGAGAGACCACCTCCCTGCGGAGTGCCTCTGCCGACCGGTCTGCGGATCACGCATCCACCTAGCCGAGATTTAATATTCCTACGCGTAAGCAAATTGTATATAAACTCCACCAGGCAAGCGTCCAACCCCCAGATCGGTCAGCGCCGAGGTGATAGCCTCCGGGACAACGTTTGTTGAAGGCACCCGCTATATCTAGAAATGCCACCAATGTGTATTCCTTGAGGTCTAGTGACCTTTCGATAACGGATACCAGTGAGTGAAAGGCCGTGTCAGTTGACCTGCCCTTAGTATAGGCATGCTGAGCTTGCGAAAGAAGCGACGGCTCCTCCTCCTGATGTAGTCCTCTAGGAGTATTTCGAGTGCTTTAAGCAGAAAAGAAGATAAGCTTATAAGCCTATAATCATTTGGTTTAGAGTGGGAGGGTTTCCCTGCCTTGGGGATAAATACCACGTTGACTTCCCTCCACGATACTGGTACGTAATTGAGCCTAAGACAACCTATACAACCCGGAACAGGTATTATCGATTTTGGGTATTAGAAATTTAATTAAATTTTTCGAGTTCCGAAAAAGAAACCTCTACTTGACCGAGTGCGACACCACCTAACCTTCTCGAATCGGACGAAAACTTGTAGGTCATATTTTTGACCTTGGTATTACCGTTCGAAGATATGAGACTGGAACAAATAAATCGTTTTTTTTTATTCATAAAGAGCACCCTAATAAACATAAGAGCGTAGACGTTGAAAACATGTCTATAAGGTTTGTCTAGCGTTCTTCTCCTACAAAATGGAGGGTCTATGAATTAAGTCGCAGGCCACATCAAAATTTTGAAACAACTTTTTTCAGCGGGGTTCCTGATCGGCAGTGGTTTTTTTATTTATTTTTTTATTTATTTATTTAAAGTCGACGCAAACACAAAGCGGTCGACTAATTATTTTAATAGAACACATATGTAAACACAGAGTTAACCTTTAAAATTAAAAGTTTAAAAGAGGTCCATAGAAAATTAGTATGTTATAAAAATTTGACATCGCATTGCATAATTTTTTTATTTAAGTGTGTTCAGTGAGGGCCATTGTGAGGAGCTCAGAAGGGAGCTTACGCGAGGTGCTCAGAAAGGAGCTCGGTGCCCATAAGGGGGCTGACACGACATGCTCATAAAGGAGCCGGATGCCCAGTAGGGGGAACACGCGAAAGAAAAATAAAATTAAAATATCAGGCTAAACCTAAGAGTATGGCAGTATGTAAAGCCGCAAACGAACATTCAAGGCTAATGCAGTTGTACAAATCATTGTAACGTGAGCACCAACGACGCAGGGGCCTATTTCTAGCAAAATTTTGCCGGCATAGAGGTAAATGAAAAGGTACAAAATGTTTGGAGGCTCTAGCAGGAATTAAAAGAAGCCTATTTCTGTATGGTGGAAGATGCGTACTTGATTCCCAGTTGAGACCTCGTAATGCAAAAATTAAAATCTGTCTCTGGACCGATTCAATCCGATTTATATGACTTTGATAGGTTGGAGACCAAACACATAAACAATACTCGAGAATGGGACGTACCAGCGAGATAGAAAGGACCTTGGTGAAATAAGGGTCATCAAACTCTTTAGCCCAACGTTTGATAAATCCTAGTACACCAGTTGCTTTGTTAATAGTGGTAGAGATATGTATGTTTAAAACTTAATTTCGGATCAAAAATAACACCTAGATCATTTACAACAGATATCCGCTCCAAAGGGTTGCCGTTAAGTATATAAGATGTCAGGACCGGCCTTACCCGGTGAAATGTCATTTGCTTGCATTTAGAGCTATTCAAAAAAAGTAAATTTGCAGTACACTTACTTACTTACTTAATTGGCGCTTAATCGTCTAAACGGTTATGGCCGTCCAACAAGGCGCGCCAGTCGCTCCTTCGCTCCGCCAACCGGCGCCAATTGGTCACACCAAGGGAGTTTAAATCGTTTTCCACCTGGTCCTTCCAACGGAGTGGGGGGCCGCCCTCTACCTCTGCTTCCATAGGCGGGTTCCGATAGAAACACTTTCTTGGCCGGAACATCATCTTTCATTCGCATAACATGGCCTAGCCAGCGCAGCCGCTGCGTTTTAATTCGCTGGACTATGTTGATGTCTGCGTATAGCTCGTACAGCTCATCATTAAATCTTCTTCGGTACTCACCATCGCCAACGCGTAGAGGTCCATAAATCTTTCGAAGAACTTTTCTCTCGAACACTCCCAAAGCCGCTCATCTGCTGTTGTCATGGTCCATGCTTCTGCCCCATATAGCAGGACGGGTACGATAAGTGACTTGTAGAGTATGATTTTCGTTCGCCGAGAGAGGACTTTACTTTTCAATTGCCTACCTAGTCCAAGTAGCATTTATTTGCAGTACACCAGCTTTGAAAATAGTCGAGATCAGCCTGAATCTGATTGAAACAGGACAAGTTTGAAGGCAGATATGTGTAACAAAGTTTTACATCATCTGCGTACATAAAAACTCTAGAATACAAGATAACCTGTGGTAAGTCATTGATAAACAGGGTGAAAAGTAACGGACTCAAATGGCTCCCCTGGGGCACGGCAGAAGTTACATCATTCGACCTTGAAACATTGTTTTTGAAGAAAACACGTTGTGTCCTATTTTCAAGATAACTTGACATCCAATTTAACAAAGGCTTTGGAAGCCCAGTAGATCAAGTTTGTGAACTAAGAGCTCGTGATTAACAGAGTCAAACGCTTTACTAAAGTCAGTGTAAATGACATATGTTTGTTTGAAATCTAAAAAACCATTTATAACAAAAGACGCAAATTCAAGCAAGTTGGTAGTTGTTGATCTTCGACCCACAAAGCCATGTTGGCAAGTTTGGCTGTTATTCCGTTTGGACTTTTAGTAATCTGCCGCCGTTAAAATTTTTTGTTAATTTCAGTCTGTCTACATCTTCTAAATCTATATAAAATTCAAACAAACGATACTACTTTTCAATCCATTGACACAGTCGTGGAAGAATCGCAAGCTGTGCATTGTCCGGTTTGAGTTTCTTAACTCCTTGGAGCCACCAGGAATTCCTCCTCATCGATTGATCCTTAAAAAAGGGTCCATAATATTATGCTTCGTAATTTGGATCCTCCGCGCTTATGTAATGCAACAAGGCTTATCATCACAAAACTTCCAATGTCATTGAAGCAATGATTTGATCGGGAAATTTCGAAAACAACAAAGTTTTCATACCAAGGATTCAATTAATACCGACAGATATGCCTTTAAATTTCAAACACCTCAAGTTTTCTATTAGGTTGGCTTTCGCAATGTCTATCAATAAAGCTCAAGGACAGCCCATTAGCTGTAGTAGAAGTCAATCTTTCCAACTCATGTTTCACCCATGGCCAATTATAGGTAGCCTACTCCAGAGTTGGCTCATCAAAAAATCTTTTTATTTATACTCCAAATAATTTAGAAAAAATATTGTATATCCTATGGTTTCAAGAGTACCTAAATTCGCAAATACACATCCTTAAAATAACTTGAAAATTTGTGTTATTTAAAATAACTTTAAAATTTGTGTTATTTATTTTGCATATTTTTATAGCAAAGTGGGGTGGAACCCACGGGCATAAGCTAGTTTTAAATAAAAATGGCAAAGTATTTATTGAATTAAGTAATGTATGCAAAAATTACTTCAAGAAGTTACAAATATAGTGAGTTAAATTAGAATTTTAAAATTTTAAATATTAGAGCGTAATAGCGGAACGGTCGCGACATTATTGATCTCATAAATTGTGTGGAACTCATTTTTATACCATACACTGAGAAAATTTCCCACCAAACACAATAAAACCATCTCACTATATCTAAATTTGGAGATGCTTCTATTGATACTGCAATCAAAAAAAAACAAATATTAGGCGTTTCTGATTTATTAGCATTTTAAAATGTTACGTTCGCGACTGATTAGTTTTTGTTTTAGTGTACAGCTCATTTCGTGTGATTCGCATATTCAGGTAAAATATATTAAGGTCATCCAGGTCCAAAAGTTGACAAACATCTCGACTGCGAGGGCTTATATAGAAAAAATATTAGTACTACCAAATCAGTGGACTTGGAATAGTTGACTAAAAAAGAAAATTGAAATATGGTACCTTCAGTCTCAAATAAAATGTTACGGTGGCGACACATATAAAAAGATAGAAATAAATTAAAAGGGTAACCTTCCTTAATGAAATTTTGATAATGTAATATTTAGAATGTTTGCAACTACGATTAAGATTTTAATCGTCAAAATATCCAAATGCAAACAATTTTAAATTATAATGGAGTAGCCTTATAGGGCCTGATTTGGTGGAAACTCCCATTTGTCTACTCTACTGCGTTGAGATGGAATGACCCACTTATAATATTTCTAAAAGTTGTTCAGTTAATTAAGAACCATCGAATTTTAGTTGAAGTAGACGGATAAATATGTGTATGTAAATACTCGAATTTTACTAATACTTCGCAGCGTTCCATTGAGTGAGCGAGCTCATGTTGAAAAGTTAATTGCATTTCCTTGTCGCGAATTGAAATTTCCGCTATCAGATATGTAATTTATATGTAAGGTATTTGGTGTTTGCAAAGAAGCCGAAACAATTCCGGAATCGACATATTCAAGCTTTTGCGGTAACTTTATTTAAATTAAAAGATAACTCAAAGTCAGACAAGCTTGATATGGATGCCTCTATAGAGAAAAAAAGCAACTTAACTAAATACATATTACAAAAACAGGCTTGGCGATAGTATTTTATTTAAAGATAATTATTATAGACAAAATGTTTGATGTTTTAATAAGGCACACATTTAAAAGAAAATCTATGCAAAATTTGTTTGAGCTGTGAATGTTTTTGGATTATGTTGCGCTGTTATGTTCGACAGGTGTGACAAGCACTTAACCTCATGCCGAGATGACTGTCACAGAATTGATAACTGTTTGCAACAACAATTTTGGGAGCGCAATAACTCCAACTCAGAAAAAAAAGACCCAGACCCATTTAGTAGATGCTTTTAAATGCTTCAAATGAACCCATTTAGTAATACCCTGCATTCTTTAGTAAAATTTTACTTCCTTCAATTAATTTGTTTTATATTAGTCCCAAATTTCAGCACAAAACTAAGAAATCTTGCTATTGACTTTTAAGTAACATCCGGTGTAGAGTCTTGAAATTTGGAAGATACTTCAGAACAGGATGACAATGCAACAACTGCCACTAGGTGGCGCGGAAACGTGATAATTTGAGTTTAAAGTAATCTCCCGATCGGCGCACAGTAAATAACTAAACTTTAAATTATATGGTGTCTGACCGTTACGGGAAAAGGGGAAAAAGATTATTAATATGAGTACTAAAATTTTTGCAAATTATACGTGTGAAACAGTATCTAGATATTACAATGTCAAAATTTCATTAAGAAAGGTTAAGTCGTTTAATTTGTTTCTAACTTCTTATACTTGTCGCGGTATATTTTCTTTCAGACTGAGGGCATTACACTAAAGTCTGATTTTTTCTTTAATCAAACGGGAAACGGGGCGGATACAATTATTTCAAGTCCGCTGAATTCATTTTTTTATGTAGGACCTCGTTGTCGAGATATTGACGAAAATTTGAGCCTTAAAATATTTTACTACAATATGGTTATCACACGAAAAGAGCTGTTCAGATTATCAAGATAGGATACATTTCGTGTGTATACAACAACTGGTACGCCCTAATTTAACCTTTACTAGGCATTAGTAATTAATTTTTTAAATTTAAATTTTAATTTACTGTATTTCTAACTTCTTGAAGTCCGTTTCGGATGATAGTTCAGTCACTACTTTGACAGTTTTATTTAAAATTGTGAGAGTTTTACACAAAAGTGTAGTGACCGTCACAATGGAAACTTCCATTCGTATGATACACTCAAAAAATATCGACTTTGGAAGTCATATAAAAATGAAAATAATTTAAATTTTTTGAGACTTCATAGGAAAGTCTGAACTTTAATCCCTGCGCGACACGACCATCACCAATATTTGACTGTGGTATAACCTTTTGAATGGAGAAAAAATAGTTTAATTGATGTTTGAGGACCACTCTAGTTAACATACATACACATTAGGGTGGGTCGATGTATGGACGAAAGTTAACCGATAACGCGCCATTGATTTTTCGATAGGATTTGGGCACAAAAAAAGTTCCACTACGCATACCCAAAAAAATAATTTTCGAGCATGTGAAATTTCATTTTTTTGACTTTTTTCGACTTTGATTTTTAAGGTTTTTTTCATGACCTACTAAAAAAATATATATATTTTTTAAACTGTTATCGCCAACGTTTTTAGCGGACATTTTTGGGTCGGACAGGGTATACATGAAAATTTTGCAATCAAATGAAAATTTTTTTAATAGGTGGGGAAAAAAACCTTAAAAATCAGAGTCGAAAAAAGTCAAAAAAATTAAATTTCACAGTATCGAAAATAATTTTTTTGGGTATGCGTAGTGGAACTTTTATTCCTGAGCCCAAATTCTATCGAAAAATCGATGGCGCGATATCGGTTAATAAATCGACCCAGTCTAATACACATACATATTCACATATATTAAAAACGACCACATAGTGGTTTCAATTTAAAATGCCCCTAAAACACTGACTAGAATCGTAGCTAATTTTACACAATCCCAAAAAAAAATATTTTCGCACTTATAAAAATATGTACTACACCTTCCCATAGCTAGTTTGATATTTTCATAAGCATTTTGCACTTTTTAAATATTTAACTGATTGAACTTTGAGCGTCATTAAATTTTCTATATCTTTTTGCATGTATCCTCCGTAATATTCTTCAAAACTCCATTTATGAACGTAATAGCTCCGCAAACCAGCATCCACTCTCTCAATTCCTGGCTCGATGAAAACACCTTCTATAGTGAATCGAGAACAGAACTCATCCGGATGCAACGAAGAAGCAGCAGAAGCTTTAGTGGGTATCCACTCAGATTACCCCAGGTATGAAATGTATGTATACCCAAATCCTTTCATATATTATAGAATTAGACACATTTATATTCATCCATATATAAATTTAGTTATTATTAGTGAAAACCAAAATTAGTTTTGTTCAGTATTTCATATTTTTCGTCAATGTTACATCTTTACATGTTTATACATAAGTTAATGCAATCTTTTCCAAAAAACTTACTTTCGTCGTTAAGTTTGCTGTATCTAAGTTGCTGCACATATAGTTTATACAAGAACTATTAAATTTATTTTAAGTATTTTTTTTTGTGATCCCTTTGAAAAGGACAGTATTTTATGTAGTACATATTTTGGCAATTCACAAGGCCTCCTATTCGCCGCATGTGCTATGAGATAAAAACCGTCATAGATGCTTTTAAGATATTTCAATTCAGCAGCGTATGTACATCAGATGCATAAACAAATCATCAGATGTGTAAAGTTATTGTCAGTTTATTTAAATTTTTATAAATTTTACAAAGAGTTTTATAAAAAATTTAAACTAAAAACAAAAAATGATAATTTTTAATTAAAATATGAGCGGTTTCATAAAGATCACTTTATGCTCTTATGGATGGGCCACTGATGATTGCGTTAACGGTTTTATTTAGCTTGACTTGACAGGCTGGTCGGCTGGCTGGACGGCACGAATGTTGTAATTGCAATTTAAGTAACTTCCGATCAGCTACAAGCTTGAAACTTGGAATACAGTTCAGAGCCCTATGAGAAAATGAAATAATTAAAAAAAAACATGTTAAGTTTAACGGTTTTATTGAAAACAATACTTACATAAGTAATAATAATACTAAAAGCTAGAAAATAATTAGGTAGGTCCTAAGTACTAGTCATCACACTCCTCATCAATCTAGGGCGTTGATCAGACAATTAAATAAAAGCATTGGACGTGTAAAATTTCTATTGATAGATATATATACCAACTGAACCTTAATAAGGTTATGCTACGCCTCACATATTTAGAAATTTCACGCGCCCAACGTTTTTATTTAATTGTCTGATCAACTCCCTTGATTGATGAGGAGTGTGATGACCAGTACTTAGGACCTACCTAATTATTTTCTAGCTTTTCGTATTATTACTTAATGTAAGTATTGTTTGCAATAAAATTGTTTAACTTAAACATTTTTTTTTAATTACTTTATTTAGAAAGGATTTCATATGTACGTAAGGTAATATTTCGTTATATGTAGTAAATTCAAAAATACTTGTTGACAAAGACAGTTTCTAATGAAAAATTTCACAGAAATTCCATTAGGTGTGTGTATTCAGAGACTCATTCTGAATTGCGAATGATAGCTCAGGTGAACGATTCGCCTCGAAACAATTTCGCCTAGCAATAGTATTCTCTATCATTTAGTTCGGCCTTTACGTTTCTTACTTTATGTCAATCAGAAGGGCGAAAGCAGTTGTCAAAGGATATGTTGCCATCGTTTAACATAGTGCAAATACACTAGCGTTTCGTCTCTGAGGCGAAACGAACGTCCGTTCCGTAATAGAGCAAGAGGCCCTCAGTTTCGGTAATATCCCTCTATTCCAGAAGCAAAACATTATTAAGCATCTAATATACCTTTCATTTATTTTTTTACATTTCGCCGCCATATGGATGGGTTACATAACCGTTGCTTTGCTGTTTTCCACAGGGGTTCTTGAACTATCCATTTTAATTAAATGGTGTTCCTTTTCTTCTCTTTTCTCTGGTTTCGTGTTCCGCGTTTTTGACCAGTTAAATTGCTTGTTTTCGGCAGCCATTGGCCGAAAGTATTAGTTTTCGTATGGTACGTTGTTATATTTGTCATAAAATAAATATATCCGAGGCGCTATATATCTCAGAGGAGGTAGATACCCAGATTGTCTTCCAATTTATTATTTTTTCCTATAAATTAGCAGGACGTGACTTACATATTTATGCGGACTCCGAACGACATATACACAGCAGATGGATTTTCGCTGTGAAGTTTTTCATGGCAGAAATACACTCTGAGTGCTTGCGAAATCACTGGTGAGGGGCGATCCCGCCTAAAAAACTCGTTTCTAATAAAAAAAATCGTTTTCGATGTACTTTGCCAGTACGTTCGGTGTGGTGGAGCGGCAGAGCACTCTATCACCACAACACGGCGCCGAATCTTTAAGTAAATATTTCGAAAATAAAACGTTTCATTAATCATTCCCAATTATTTAATTTAAATGTTTTTCCAAACAAAGATTTACACATTTATTTAATAATTTGGGAAAATTTAAACAACGTGACATCAGGACGGACAAGGCGACATAAAGTAAAACAACATCATTCATTGACGCATTCTTCTTCATACACACCGCATAGCATTTATTATTTGCCTGGCTTTTTGCAAAAATCCATTAAACGTCACCATTCTCACAACTTAATATGTACATATGGTTATATATGTGTGTAGCACATACAGAAGCGCAAAAACGCAACAAAATAATGAAAAAGTGACTCCTTTGCGCAAATTTTATTTTATCTGAAGACGTCAGTCATTGTGTATAATAAATTAGAAAAATGCACACTTTCACTGTCAAGTTTGGCGCTAGTAAATAATCATGCATCATACAATGTTATTTACACACAATACTATACTTCAGATGCAAATATCGCGTTCATATTCGAGGTCGACAAACATGCAAGTAATGAATTGCATACAACATTGCCGACTTTGCTATAAACTTTAAGTTATTGTTGCAGATGAAGATAAATATTTTTAATTCGAGGTAATAAATTATACATAGAATAGGCCGTTAACTTAAGTCATCCAATTTCTAGCATTAGGTGCACTGGTTTTGTCATGCAAAGAGGAATACATGAATTACGCGAACTTTAACGTCATAACAATAAAATACCCGCAAACAATCCATGCAATTTATATGTGCTACGGATCTTAAGACTCTTGATTACTATGTGCCGTCAGTTATCGTTCGATTCACTAAACTGTGCGAATAAATAAACTGAATTCTTCAATATATCGAATGTGCTTTATTTACAGTACTAGTACTATATGTAGTAGAACTTCACAATTAAAAATATTATGGAGTATTCACTTACAATTTTAAAATCAAACAGATTATTCACAGACTACCCTGCTTCTTATAACTATAGCACTCAGTTGGTTCGTTACAACTATTCTGCTAGGTTCTCGAACAGCCTTCCCGAGTAGTGCTTACTTACATCTCGTTTCGTATCTGTAGTTTATGTAATGCAATGGTCACCATTTAGTTGAATAATTATTTGGCGCCACTTCACACGTATGTATTATTCTCTTTCGTCTTAAGCCGGAGTCATTGGTTGCCGTATGTCGTATCGCTGTATCCGTATCCATAACGTAATAAACCAAAACCCATTGGTTGGCTACGATACGGTTACGACTTTAGCGGCACCAATAATCGATTGCATTGATTCTCATAAGTTGGTCGAATCAGCTGTTATAAGGTTACCGATACGGTTACCGATAAAGCACCAATGTCTCCAGCTTTAATTCGTATTTAGTTGTCGCTGAACAAGCAGAGTAGCGACATCGGTTAAGCTATTGTTTATTTGCGCATTTGCGAAAAGATGTTTTGCACACAACGCTCATGCGCAGAATGTTTCATGTTAACAATTTATTTTGTTTAAATTTTCCTTAGACTCAAGCAATAAAGTAGTATTTG
This sequence comes from Eurosta solidaginis, assembly GCA_029619165.1. NCBI lineage: Eukaryota > Metazoa > Arthropoda > Insecta > Diptera > Tephritidae > Eurosta > Eurosta solidaginis. Next base: position 56,702 of record JARSSU010033248.1, read on the forward strand.
TATAGCATATTTACGATTACTTTTTATGTGTTAAAAAACATGCCTCGCATACGTCATACCTCATGGATTTTTCATCAACAACTAAACCACTGCCAATAAGATGATTTAGTTTTACTCACACAGCCACAGTTTGAATTTGTGGCGGACCATTGATGTATGGCATATGCGGTCTTTGTTGATGTATATATGTGTGTGAAATGCCGTCTATGTAACTGTTTGTTGTATCATCTGCTGGATGATGTTGTAGTTGTGCAGCATTTATTTACTAGCGGAATTGTGATTTATCGGAATTGCTGTGTGAAAAATTAAAATACAGCCCTGCTTAAATAGTATTTCTCTGAAACATGAGCAATTGTTTGACATATCTTTTGTCGTATTCCTTTTTTATATGTAAATTGTTTACGCTTTTACGGAAGCATATATAACTGTCTCGCAGTCTGCATATTTTACCGTAGGATATATAAACAATCCGTGCACCTTGTTTGCACCACGCGTATCCCCGTACTGGTGTACTTCGTTACAGTTGTATTCAAATTTAAAATATCGTACTTAAATTTTTTGCCAGGAAAGTACTTTTGTGTCTTGTACAAAGCTTTACTAACCCGCCAAAAAACGATTTTTCCCCGGGCGCAAGAAACCTCACTACGCCACTGATATTTATTACTTTTTAGCAAATATTAAAAATAGCATGTATTTAATCAGCTAAATAAATCTAGAAAAAGTATACTGTAACAGTGCACACAAGTGACTCAGTTACATGAAGACCGCAGACAGTGAGTTTTCTGTCAGGCGTCTAGTAATTAACGTCGAATGAAAAGGAAAACAATTTTTTTTAATATTTCTTACTAAATGCAAACTAAATAATGAAGGCTTTTAACTTTTGTATCGCCCGGGAATTCTTGCGAAAAAAATGTATTATAGGAAAACCACCACAATAACCCCTCCTTCCTTTCGTTGCCATTACTTTTGTTTGCCTTCCATTCTTTCCCTGTTGGTGTGTGTTATAGTAATGCTCGCCCCACCTAATAGCCGCGACCGATCACAAATTGTCATCAATATCCTCTAACGGGAGTCCAAGGAACTTGCCGTTTCAACAGGGGTGGACCATAAGGAAACGGGGTGTTAGAGGCGTTGGTTCCACATTACAATTAAGAGATGGTTGGTGTCATGTGGGGACACATTGCAAGCGGGGCATACATTTTGTATGTCGGGGTTGATTCTGGATAGGTAAGAGTTTAACCTGTTACAGTATCCAGAACGAAGTTGAGCAGAGTGACACGCGTTTCCCTGGGGAGTATGCGTTCCTCTTCCGCGAGTTTTGGATAATTTTTCTTAAGTACTGGATTCACCGGGCAATTCCCGGCATAAAGGTCCGACGCCTGTTTATGGAGTTCACCAAGGACTGCTTGTATTTTTTCACTTCATACGGCTGGGTTCTCAGGTGCCGTATTTCCTCAAAATGCTTACGGAGATGACTCCTTAAGCCCCTAGGCGGTGCTGGTTCATCAATCAGATGTCTGTTGGGATGCCCAGGTTTCTGGGTATTCACAGGAACTGTTGGTCAGCATCTCATTTCTCTCCCTGATGGGGAGTATTCTCGCCTCATTATGCAGATGGTGTTCTGGGGACATAAGAAGACAGCCCGTGGCGATTCTGAGAGCAGTATTTTGGCAGGCCTGTAGTTTCTTCCATGGGTATTTTTAGGCTTGGCGACCATATGGGTGACGCGTAGCACGTAATCGGCTGGCTAATTGCTTTGTATGTAGTCATGAGCGTTTCTTTATCTTTTCCCCAGGTACTGCCAGCGAGGGATTTGAGGATTTTGTTACGGCTCTGAATTCTCGGAACAATTTGCGGCCTGCGTGCTCACCAAAATGTAGATCCTGATCAAACGTCACACCCAAGATTTTGGGGTGTAGGACAGTCGGTAGCGTAGTGCCATCGACGTGGATGTTCAAAATGGTCGACATTTGGGACGTCCATGTTGTAAATAAGGTCGCGGAAGATTTAGTCGGTGATAATGCCAGGTTTCGCGAGGCGAAAAAACTGGAGAGATCAGGAGGTAGCCGTTTATTTTATTGCATAGCGCATCGATCTTTTGGGCCTGGGCCTGTGGCCATTATTGTGCAGTCATCGGCGTAGGAAACGATTGTGACTCCTTCCGGTGGTGAAGGTAGCTTAGATATGTAGAAATTAAACAAAAGTGGGGATAGGACACCACCCTGTGGCACCCCTTGTTTAATTCTCCTTGGTTTTGATGTTTCGTTTCTAAATTGCACCGATGCCTGCCGACCACCCAGATAATTTGCGGTCCACCTTTTAAGACATGGGGGAAGGGTAGACCCTTCCAGGTCTTGCAGTAACGAGCCATGGTTGACCGTATCAAAAGCTTTTGATAGGTCTAGCGCTACGAGTACTGTTCTATGGTGGGGGTATTGATTTAAACCGCAATTTATCTGGGTGCTAATGGCATTTAGCGCGGTGGTAGTGCTATGGAGTTTTCTGAAGCCATGCTGATGAGGGGCTAGCTGCAAATTTGCTTGGAAATAAGGGAGCAAAATGGCTTCAAGCGTCTTTGCCACTGGCGATAGGAGAGATATCGGACGATACGACTCACCTATGTTAGCTGTTTCCCAGGCTTTAGTAGCGGGACCACCTTGGCCATTTTCCATTTCTCGGGTATGACAAAGGTGGAAAGAGACAGTTGAAGACATGCGCTAAATATTTGAAACCCTCTTTCCCTAGGCTTTTAAGCATCGGCATGGCTATGCCGTCTGGGCCCACTGCTTTGGATGGTTTAGCACGACCAATGGCGTCCTCACCTCTTAGCGGTGGTGGTGATTGGTGACGTGCTGAATTTGTGTTTATGTGCGTGTCTATTGGCTCTCCGTCTATCGTTTGTCGACCGTAGGATGCATTATATATTGTCGGCAGAAAGCGCTCGCGCATTTTTTCGCATCCGACAGCACTTTGTCGCCAAAGGCGATGGAAACTTTGTCTTTGTGCTTAGTCGGATTCGATAGGGACTTTTACGGTGGACCAAAGTTTACCACACCGGTTAGAGGTTACAACCTCTTAGGTGCTCCTCCCATTTCGCCCGCTTGTGTTCTCCACAAGCAATCTGATGCGTTGGTTTATATCCCTTATTTGGGGGTCGCCTGGATCAAGCTGTCTTATAAGGTCACGTTCTCTCGCTAAGTTTGCGGCCTCCGCCGGGAAGTGGGGCCGGATTTCGGGAATTCTCCCGGCGGGAATGAAATGTGCCGAGGCGGATTCAATGACTTACGGAAGGCACGCTCCCCTTGGCGGGCATCAGTCGGGATAGGGAGGGCAGCAAAGCGGTTGTCTGTAAAGGATTTATATTCTTCCACTTTCTTTTTGAAGTTTATGAAGTGCGTTTCTCAGTGACGATGAAGTCGGCGGTACGCTCGAGCGAAATAAGTATGGGCAGGTGGTCGGATGCCAATGTTACCATCGGCTGCCAGTTGACGCAGTTACGAGTTCTGCGCTCACGATTGAGATATCTGGCGAGCTGTGACAGCTTCCTACCATACGTGTGGGGGCGTCTCCGTTTATTGTGCAGAACGTCGTTTCTTCTATTTGATCCGCCAACATCTCACCCTACTGTCCGCCGCAAGTTTGAATGCCATAGATCCTGATGGGCATTGAAATCCGCCTAAGATAATGCGATTGTTGCCAGTGAGTAAGGCCCTGATATTAGGGCGGTATCCACTGGGGCAACAGGTGGCAGGAGGGATGTAGATGTTGATGATCTCTAGGTTTGCATCGCCTGACCGGACAGATAGGCTTGACGTTCTAAGACATGGTCCCTGCGGTCGATGCCAGGATAAATATATAATATTGCACAGAGTGGGTGTATGATAAACGCGAGGCCGCCTCCATTTCCGCTCTCGCGGTCTCCTGTGGACATTATACCCAGAGCAGGTCTGCAATGCAGATCTTGCTGTGAGTTTAGTCTCTTGAATCGCAGCAATGCGGATGTTGTGCCGCTTCATGAAATCGACTATCTCCGTAATCTTCCCAGTTAGTCCATTACAGTTTAACTGCAGAATTCTGAAGTGCATAAGGGGAGACGCCGCCACTCTGGGGGTAAGTGACGGGTGACTACGCCTGGGTTGTGGAAGGCCAGACGCAATTGCTGTTGTGGCCTGGGACTGGGCGTCCCTGGGCAAGCATTGGGGTACCCGGATGATTTGGGGTTTTCGACCCTGGCAACATGGCGCGATGAAACCCGTCGTTGTCGTCGCGGAGACCAGAACATCTAGGAAAGTGGCACCACCCAAGGCCAGGAGCTGCATTGCGGATGTCGCAAACCTATATATCTGTGCTGGCAGACGGTGCAAAGGAGGTAGGGACTAAGAGTCTGTTTTCCCTGACCTGCACGATTGCTGACCAGAAAAGAGAGAGGGTGGAGAGAAGACGTCAGGGGCCTGATGCTCAGCATTGCTATCAGCGCTACTACGAAGTAGTAGTTTATGAGTGGTATCAGCTGTTTGAGTTGTGTTGGCGCCGTGTGGCGCGAGCAGCAGCGGGTACTTGTTGTGGCTTGCTGAGCAGGCGGGGCTGCTGGAAGTGTAGTGAGCGCTTATAGGCGTAGACTACGGGACGCCCTTGGGCGTGAACAGCAAGGAGCCACAAAAGATTTATAAAAGTTACGTGGACGTCGGGTTTTGGGATCAAGCCCAGAACAAACCTGTCCGATCAACCATCCCTTGGCACGAGACACACTGAACAGAGTATGACCGTCCTAAAAAGATCTTTTCGGCAGATGCAGCAAAACCATTTCTCAGGACCGGGGTCAGGAACGGACCCGGATGGTTCGATGCTTCCGGAGTAAGAGAATATGGAGCAGTCCATGCTGCAAGGAGCTGCTGGGAGGATGACAATTTGTGGAGGGACGAAACAAATTAAATGGGGTCACACTGAATGACAGTCCCTGGGCGGAAAAATCCGAGTCGCTCCGGTACATAAACCGACTGCCTTGGGAAGCGATCCTTTCCTCCCAGTCTTTTATTCTTTCTTCTCTTCCGTTACTTTTATTTATTTCATTGGTATTATCGATTTAT